>JAHLJT010009436.1:231446185-231474456 GCA_031308135.1 Acheta domesticus
TCTGAATGTAATTTTGTTTGCAAAAAATCTTGGGTCATTGACTCTGTTGTCATTGAAAGTGCGATATGCGCAAGAAACATGACTTAAATTTGCGCACGTGAACAGACGGACGATCGAGAGATCCGTAGTCGGTCATTCAGTGAAGAGAGCGCTTCGGGTTCCCATCCACTGTGCGTGGCCGACGTCTCCGCCTTCCGTCGCCGCCGCCGTTGGAGCTGCCGCTTGGAGGGCCGCCTCGTGACGTGGGGAAATTTACCGACCGACGCATTATGGCCGCCGCGACGTCCTACCGCCCTAAGGGATGGCCGCGGCGTTGCTAGCGGTCAGGCATTATCCTTGCACTTAAATTCACATTGTTGCCGCGTCGGGACGTGCTTTAATTACGGGATTGTGTAATCTTGCCGTGCGCAGAATTACCGTACATCCCGAATTTATGGAGCGTGGATGCGGGGTGTTTGATATGTACGTAACGCCGCGAATGTGGGATAAAAACACGCTGTTCTTGCTGTTGTGCTGTACCATCTCGGTAAAAAGCGTATGGTGGGCAACAGTACGTAGTTCATTATCCTTTTAATTCAACGTCTACTTTAATCGTAGAAAGTAGTGTGGGGTGTGATAATATGGTCGGTATTGGAAATTGGAATATCCATCGTAGTTTATCGTAACTACTTATTCCTCATAAACGCTATTTATGTGGCATTGCGTCTATTTTATATGCTACAATAAAAGTAAGATTTTTCCAAAGTTACAGATTATAGAAGAGTAGAAATATAAGTGAAACAGTAGCCTTGATAAATAAAAATATACAGTCAACCCAGGTATTTGAATACGCAAATCTCGTGATTCATTATTTTGTATTTTTGTAAGTCGATTCAATATGTGCGTACTTAAAACTGTATTTTCTTGGCACAAATATTAACGAATCTCTACTTTATCCATAATGAAATCTATCGTAATAGAAACGAAATTATTTCATTTACTCATTTTCTAATCTTTTTTAAGCAAATTGAGTCTTGGCTCCGATCGGAAACACTGAGACGTCTTCATGTCCTATTATCTGCAACTAACGACCATTTACGTCAGCAGAAAATGGATTTAATATCGGCCATGAATCATGGAGCGTAGCGAAATTTCGGAGAGTTGGCAAGGAGTGTGTGCCGAACTCCATCTCTGATTTCGAGCGAGAGTTCTGGCGAAGGCGGCGTGGTGCGTGGCTGACGGGATGTGAAAGCAAACTGGCGAGCTGCCCCGTCGTGCCGCGCCGCGTCCCCACTGCCGCCACCTCTTTCGTTCTCGCTTTTCGCAGTGTGGTCGACGGCAATCTGAAAAGAGGGCTTGTTTTAGAAAAGTTGAAGTTTCAAAGGTTGCATTAATAATTTTCGTAATGCGGACGTATCGACCTAACGCAACAAAACAGAGGATCTGAAAGCTGCTCTTAACTCGCCAGCGTCCGAAAACATTTTTAACAGTCCGACATCTGAAGACAATAATTGAAACGAGTTAGTTGTAGTAAAAGACGGTGAGTGGGTACAATTATTCCGAACATAAAAAAAACAAAGCGGCATATCTTGTTTAGTATACGTTTAGAATTTAGTTTAGTATATCTTTTTATAAGATGATGGAATTACTAAAGGTATTGAACGACAAACGACCAATAGCACAAATAACAATGTCATCTGTTATTTATCTGTTTATCCGCATAACGACTTTAATAACTATTTGGGTAGTTCTTGTAGTCTTTCATTCAATGTCTATCAGAGAATATATCATATTTCTGACGGATAATTTCGATATGTTTATTTATACTCCGAACTAGAGCTCTGAAACTATTTGAAGTTTTCACTTTTGAAATGCTATCTTCATCCTCTTGCCTTGTTGTTGTGCTACATAATAATAGAAAGAGCAGTATTAACAATATTCATCCATAACAAATGTACTATGAGAAGAATATATATATATAGAATTGTCAAAAGGGCATTACCATTCTTGCATAGCTTTACAGTAGTAGTAAACTGAATTTTATTAATATGCTTGTCTCTCCTGCAAGTGTTACATTTTTAAACGCTCGATTTACCACCACCATCTAACTATTTGTATGTGTATGTATGTGAACGAGTACTACTCATCACGGATCAATAGTTATCACTCTTGAATCACTCCGCGATGCTTTTGCTTTGTTTATATCATCCTAGAAGTACCTTGTTCATATTGTCATATTTTTTATTATGTTTGAGATTTCTCAGCCAACTCTATACCATTCGTTATCTTCATCACCATCTTTTTTCATGTATCCTCTTGTGTGCAACTACAGCTGTCATTTGACTCTCACCAGTCACCTCCACCGTAGCCCCCTTCACTACTAAATATCTGTCACGAACATCACTAAAATGCCATCACCGTGAGACGCCATCATGACCATATCAAAAATACTCATCACTCCCATCGCCACCTTTAGTAGTTTTGTCATTTGCGTTTCGTGCATTAGCAGTCTGAACACATGCCCCATCTTCAACGAGCGCCATTTTAAACGCGTCGAGACTCACTTTTGACTCGCGCGTTATCACCATTGCCAGCGTCGCGCGTGGCGACACGGTCCGCACCGCCTTACTCTGCGCGGCCCTTCCATTTATTTGGGGGTTCGCTGACGCGGCTGCGGCGGCTGCGATGTGCGGGCAGTCGTCCCCCCCCCCCGCCTACGCTCTGCACCAATTTGTGGGCCGCTCGTCGTCTCTCGGTGCACCTCCATTCCCCTCCCGACTCCTCCCCCTCCCCTCGTAGCCGCGTCTTCGCAGCAATGCGCCTCCCTCCCCTTCCCTGCGTCGCAGCCGCCGCCGTCGCCAGGACGACGGAACGACTCGACGTACGACACCGAGCCCATCAAATAAGATGGAAGTACTAGCTGCGTCCGGGACCCGACCAACTTATGAACTTCTCCAGACTACTTTTTTTCGTTTTCTCAGAAGACGGACGATTCTGTGCCAAATGTACTTCGTACATGAATGTAGGGTTCTAAATTATCATTGGTCTACTTTACAAAGGAATTGGAGCGTAAGGAAGAGAATGACATTCATGTTTCTTGAAGGTAGAGGAATACGTTTTGATAACTTCAGAAACTATTTTGTGTGTAAACTTCTAATGTTAGTGCTTAAAATTTACTGCAATTGTACATTCTTGGTTTGCCATGTTCTGTCACGTTAATTTGTATATTTATATAATTTACATAATATATATTTACATGAAGGGCTTGGAGCAAAACCACCCCAGCCGCACAAAGTCTACTTTAATTATTGAATGTTAATGTCCCTATTTTCATCGAAGTGTGGTTCATCTAATTACTATGCCGTGCCATTTATATTAACATAATTAAAACTTCAGAAGTAAAGTGATTTGAAATTGTTATCTGCTAATATAACTAAATCCCTTAAAACATCTCTCTTAATGAAAGTGATACAGATTTTGACAAAAACTTCTTAAACGAGGTGTGAATAATATCTTCAAACTCTACTTATTCTCTACACGAATCAAGGGAGCCGTTGACTCACACTTTCTGAGACCGAGGATTTTTCTAAGAAGACAATATTTGTTGCTCAGAAAACAGTATACTTACGTGTTAAACTGCATACGGGCATATACCAATCATTCTGGTTGAAATAGCGCATTTAGTCTGCCAGATTCCCACCGCCCCCTTCGGTGCGTGTAGAAACTTCTCAAAGGACAGATGGAGTGGAGTTATGCGGGCGGTGTTCGTATTCCGACTGGCGGTCTCAGGTGTCTCACAATAAGGAAGCCTTTACAGGGCATACAAAGCCCTGTTCGGGCGAAGAGTGGAGGAAACTGCGAGAGGAAACTGTTACTTCCGTGAGGCCCACATTACTTTTTTCTCGTTCCCACCATTCGTTTACCGTCTCGGACGGTTTCGAAAGGGTTGAAGCTGAGCGATTACGTTTCTATCGTACAGATTTTTTAGTACAAGCATTCTAAATAAATCCGGATTCAGAGTGCTTTCACTTTCTCGTATTTCAGATTTTAGTTTTTTCTTAAAAATTGTTTGATAATTTTCCTACTTGTGAATGAAGTATTATGTTCTCTGACATTTCAATGACGGCCTGACAATGATGTCTCTGACGGCCATGGGCTCGAGAGAATTGTGGTAAAAAGATCGCAACCGCTAGTATTATACATTCTCTAAGTACAATAGCTTTCATATCTCACAAGGGGAATGTCGCGCTGTCACTGAACAGCAAGATAGTCGAAAAGCGATTTATCGTTGTTTCTCCTTTAGTTTTCTGTTAATTGGTAAAATTGGTAAAAACTCCCTCGCTTCCTCTACCAAGTAATTTTACCATTTCCTCTACCATGATTCAGATTTCATCGTCAAATACGTCAATCATACTATATCTCCATGCCCTATAATGCCAGTATTCATTACCAAAATATCCACTAGCTCATAATAATCCTTAATGAAGTCATGCCGACATCTTTATACCGTCATTCTAATCATTCTGTCGTCACTGCGTGGAGTATGTCACTTGCAGTTTCGCGATAAACTAAGCGACTCTCCCTGCTAAATCTCTTTTTTTTCTTTTCCATTTTTCACCGTTAGTGTGTGGATCAGTGAGCATCATTTCATGAATATGGTATGCTGATAAAATGTAAACCAGCTTTCCAGGTACCCTCAGAATACATGAATATTTTTATTTGACTTTCCATGAATTTTTTTAGTGAAATGAATATGCATTGAATAAACTCACAAATTGTGTAAAAACTTCATCTTTCTTCTTAAAATTGTTTTAAATATTTTAAATTAAAATCTCTCGTAATAGCACAAATTATGGTTTCATAGAATAGATCCTATCACACAGTTTGATACACAACTCGAATGCTTTTGTAGCGTATTTACGGAGCGTATTAGTAACAGAAATATTTCCCTGCAAACTTTTCCACGTATTAAATTCAACTCACTTGTTCCTCTCTGGCGAGCGAATTCACAGGGAAACTAGAGTCTGGAGAGTGGAGGGATGTTGCCAACTGACAACGCCGCCGTGTGCGTGCGGGCCGCGCTGGGCTTCAAAGCCTTTAGGAGGGCGCATGACTTCCGCTCCGCATAGCATCGGCAAAGATAAAGTTTGTATTAGATTAGGTTTGAGTTATGAATTCGCGGCAGCGGGGCGCGGGTTGCAGTTTCGGCGGGCGAGTGCGGTCCTCTGCCGCCCGGCCGACCGTCTGAGCGACGCCACTGCCACCGCAGTTGCGGTGACCGTACCATTTGCCTCCGCCATGTCTTCCCGTCCTTTACTCTTATTTCCGACTCCTTCAAATGATTGATTGATTGGGGCGGGAGCGTCAACTGCTAAGGTCATTAGATCCGCAAGTGTGGTGCATGTTTTATCGCGTGAGGTGGTGGAGAGCTCCCCCGCTGGATGGCGAGAGTCGGCGTCGACCTGCACGTCGGCTTGCGGTGTTTTCCCTAACCAGGTATTACTCGCCAGGGGGGCACCACCACAGGCGGAACATGCTCTAAGTTCTCGACTGCTCTTCCGGCATATTTGGAAGTATAGTGCATGTAAATTGTAAGAATGTGTACGTAAAGGGTGAGGATAGGACAAGGAAGAGGAGAGAAAGGTCGCGCGCGGTCCATGGCCCGTTGTTAGGGTACTGCTGCGGTATTTGCGTAGTATTCGGAGACACCACGAAACACTATCGATCAGGGAAGCTGTCCGCTAGAATTCCCCTCCAGACTCCTCGACGTGGCTACGTAGCTAGTGTCGACAATTGTGCCACCTCGGGACTCGAAACCTAGGGCCTCCCGGTCGTAGGTACGGCAGTGATATCAGTTGATGCCCTGACCCAACTATGTAAGTCGGTCCGATATCTTCGAATATAGATAGTTTTTAATGTGATTGGCTTCTTAATGGGACGATTAATTGTGTTTGAGAAGTGGTTATTGACTTCGAGAACTCAGTTATTAAATATCTTTTTATGACAATTCATGAACATTAACTCCGTGTTGAACACTATCTTCCTTGAAGAATTTCTTTTGGAATTGTAACAGAAAAATGTAGTCGTCACACACTTACGTTCATAAACACTATGTTAATCTTGTTCTTGTCGACCCTCTGTTCACTTTTATCATTCTGTTTTATTTCAATATTCTGATGGATCTCCTGTTCCTTTTCCTTGACTCCACTTCCCCTCCTTTTCTTTCACCGCAACGGCGAGCGTTTTGTCACGTTCTCCGCCCACAGCAAAGCGCGGCGTTCTGCCCCGTTGAGGTTCCCCATCTGTCCGTGCTCTTTCTGTGGAGCGCTTCCAAGTCCCCCTTCACTCGACTGCCGCGACGTCCGCCTCCGCCTCCACCTCCACCCCTCCTCCTCTGCCTGGCGGCCGCCCTGGGGCGCCTCCAGACGTCGGGACGCCGCTTCGGACGCGATGACCTCTGCGTTTGAGACATCACCTTTGACCTCACCCTCGTGCTTCGAAGCCTTTGGATGTCAGAGAGGCTCTTTCCTTTTGGAAATATTCGTGACCCGCGACTCCGCACTCAATGGCGTCCATCTGCTTTCAAAAGAGTCTTGTATACTCGAGTTTGCTGCATCCGCGTGCGTGATGCATCCTTCTGTTTGGAATTTGCTTTGTGTATAATCTAATCTTCTTTACATGTTATTTATTTTCTAGTTTTTTGTAAACAAAAATCGCTTCATTGACGCATTTCTAATTTGTAATATCTCTTCTGAAAAATTTGAACGATTGTATGGTAGCTTATAAAAGGTTTTAATTTCAAATTATTCATCAACATACTTTTCATATTTTGATAAAGTTAAGTAATATTATTTGTGTGTTTTGTTTAAAATACCTTGATTATTTGTAAGCTACTTTCTATATCTACTCTCGGTTAATTTTATGATTAAAATTTAGATGTTTTAAAAAAATTATAAACATTAATTATTAACATAAACGTAAAAATAACTATTAAAATTAAATATAATTTCACAAATGTATTAAAATATAAACTTTTATTCCTATCAACGTACGGTTCCTAGTATTGTTATTAGAACAATGTTCTAAAAATGCATGGTTTTCTATTAACTTCTGCTAGCATCAATGTTACCATTCGCAGGATGAGTATAGAAATGTTAAACTAAATTATATTATTTAAGCTAAAATTTATATTATTATTAAGTTATTACATAATATTATATTAATTTAAAGTACTATTTAAGTTAAAATTTATTATCTATAGTTATTGGAATTTGTACGTGGATAAAAGTACAATATTCAAGTCGTGGCTTCGCATTACTTTAATGTATTTGTTACTAAACTCGTCCTAACGATCTCATTTGATAATTATTCATTTTCATAGTGAAGTGTGTTACGACACTTATTTTGCAAATAACTATTATGAATATTTAATTTGGATCATGCGACTACCAAAGCTATTTTATCTTTTGTTAAACCGATAAGTTTTATTGGTAAGAAATTACTTCCCCCAAATAAAAATTGCTCTTTAATTCATTAACTTCGAACTTTTAGCCAGTATTCCTTCCCTTCTAATGCTCTAACGTTTGGCATTCCAGAAAACATATGTATTGAATGATGACAAAAATGAGTGGAAAAAGAAACAATAGAGAGGATTGAGGAATGACAATTGAAGCGGCAGCGAGAAAGGTCCTTCAGTTCTTGATTAGAAGAGATAATTGATAGAAGGAAGATAAAGAGAAGGGCAAGAATGAGACTGAGGAAGAGGATGAAAGGAATGAGTATGAGGTTTAAGGGTTTAGGAGCCATTTGGTATAAAACACTTCAGGAACAAGGGAATCTGTACGCAGTAATTTCTTAAAATTAATGTACACTTATAGTGGTTCGAATACCACAAACCATCCTAACGAACGCGCAATGAGTGCTTTATAAGTAAGCGAAAATGTTCCACTTACATCTGTTATTTCGTTATTGGATGACCATTGAGTCAAAACATTTAATATTATTTTGCCAATTCGACAGATGCCCTTTCGAAATGGTTTCTCTGTATTTTTGATGATTACCTATGTTCCTGAAGTAATCGCAGCTAATCTAAAGCGGTTAGAAAAGGACGAACGAGGAACACTTGGAACACACAGCGACTCTTTTAGAAACAATTGGTCACTCACTGACCCACTCATTTGAGAATCAGGGCTGGATATTAATTAAATTCAGACATTTTGACTCATTTTAAGTTGCCCCTTCCAACTAAGCATCCATTCTGCACCCTGCGGAACTCCACTCCGGTGAGCGCGACTAGAGGCAGCAAGTGCGATGCTTGTGCAAACGCTAGTGTCCCCGCTATCGCCGCCGCCGTCTCTACCGCCGGCACCGCCACCCTCCCCCCCCCCCCGGCCACCACCTGAGCCCGCGCTCGGGAACCGCTTTGTCTTCGGGCCGGCGCGCAATTTACGCCGCGCCGACAGCCGGGATCCGCGCCGATATCGATGACCGGCCTCGCGCCAGCCGGCGGCCCAGCGCCATCGGCGCGGCGACGCCAACGACGCCAGCAACGCCAGCCACGCCAACGCCCTTGCGCGCAAACGCGTCAGGTTTCATATGCAGTTTGTCACGCCCACGTTCCGCTTCCATGACCTCGCAAGAGCTGGAGATCGGCCTCTGCACAGTGGGAGGCACTCTGAGGTAGGGAGACGATATTGTTATTTTCGTCCTGTTTTATAAATAACTAACCACTGTGAAGATTAAAGAGCAGGAAAGGACAGAAACCTATGATGTTTGAAAATATTACTGTAAAATACTTCACAAAATATGGTCCTTTACAATTACATTAAAATCTGTTTAATTTTACTTTTTTGCTATGTTGCTATATTTTTTGCTATGTCACACGTTTATGGTATCGGTAGGTACTACATTGGAGAAGTGTGGTGATCATATTATTTGGTCGTTATTAGTTCCTCTGAATTAAATACATTAAAAAACTATTCTTAGTTTCCAAGTTCACTATTTTATACTTAGGTCACGGGCGTGGATGTTGCAATAGACGACTTCAGCGCGGCCATTATGAAATCAGAATTTATCCGCTGAACGTTAGCAGTTTCGTTCTCACATTCAGTTGCTCGCGTGAAGTTGACCTGATGCCTGGATCGTTCATCAATCCTATTAACTTCTCCTGTAGGCTTCATTTTCTATTCAAGGTGTAATTACAAGCTGCTTTGATAATGGATGGGTTTGTAAAGGTCCCTCAATCAATCTATGTTTTGCTAATAGATATTAACGCGTACTCACAACATCACTATTTTAAGTAATATTACAGTAGCCAATTATCTGAGGCATGTCAATCTGCGCCAGCACGAGCTGCTTTTTCGTCTGGAAAGCCTAGCGCCCTTGGGAGCACCGGCAACGTCCCCTCATTCCGATCGAATTCTCCCTCCAAATTTAGAAAGGGGGAACTCGCGCAAGCTGAAGAAGGGGGGTGAATGTTAGCACAAAGCATTCGCGAAGTGTAACGAAGAATCGTAGCTTCATACCAAAATATGTTTGCATAGTGTTTGATCAAAGAACCGAGATTTGAATTTTGTGTTTATACTTTAGCATTTATTATTTTTTTCTTGTTTATTTTATTTTTCATTTCTGCCTTGCATAAAGATTTTTGCCATGGCCCTGAAATGTATTTGTATGGCGAGTTATTTGCTTATTTCCTTTTAATGTTAAGTTTTATTAAATCATTCTATTCTTTGTTGTAGGTAGTCAAACTGTGAAATAAATTTGGAAGTCTCTCTTACGATTGACAAGCTCTTTAACAGTAAAGCATCTTTGATTGTTAAGCCTAATCTGAACGTAGGACGTTAATGCAATACGCTTAAGTAAACGCAGTTACAAAACCAAGATATTTTTGATTCAAAATGCTTAGTTTTACTCTGAATTGACAATTCTAAATGTGACTGATGTATTTCATTTCAATGTATTGTTTCTTTGTTTTAGTACAGAAAATAGGAATTAATATTGGGAATTAATAATTATTAATATATTAAATTTGAGGCAACATGTGGGAACTAACTGCTTCAAAAGATAGTCATGGGCTAAGTTTCGTGTGACTTATCGCCCCTGTAGCATTTTGTTCAACCCTTTCTTTTAAACGAGCCAGTTGATCTAGACGCAATGACCGCGAACTCTAGAAAGCTAGTAACTTTGCTCATGACCTTCATGTGCCAAACTAATCTGATTTGCTAAGCTTGTACAAGCTTTGAAAGAAAGTTTATTAGGAAATACTTCATTATTACAGATGCTGCGATACATTATAGTGTACGATCTGCCTGTGTTTGTTAATTAGCTACGACAAAACTTAATTGATGTTGTGCATCATTTAATAATTATGTTGTGAAGCAAAGTTTTAAATATAATAGGACTACTTTTGCTGACATGCTCAGCGATGTAAACTCTATTTGCTTCTAAAATATCTGTTGAAATACTGATTTTCGAATAACATATTACTGTGTATATTAATGCAAATAACTATCCACGTGACATTACAATTTAATCTAGCGGTTAGACACTTTTTCAAAAGCACTTTTTTTTATTTAACTTCTACCTCACGGAATTGTGACTAGGCCGACGAAAAATCGAGCCGACCGTGCAGCAGCGTACGCAATCGCCGCCGCCTTGGAGCCGCTCACTCGACGTGAAAAGAAAGGCGCGTGGCGAGGCGTGATAACGTCGTGCCTTTCGTCGCTCTCTTCCTCTCTCTTGCCATTCTTCGCCCTCGGTTCACCTCGCCACCACTTTTATAAGGCATTTCACCTTCATTTTTGCAAATTTGCAACAGTGCTCTCCGCTCCTCGGCGAAAGCTAGCCGCATCTTTCGTATTTGCGGTGGTAATAAATTGGGAACATGCTCCTTTGTAGAAAATTGACGTCGGTTTTCTGCTTCGTTAGAACAATTTGGAGGAACTAAGGTGCCAGGACATATTGACCCGTCAGGCGGTAACAGTTTAGCGTGCCGAGTCTTCCAATATTAATAATCCTTAGTTCAGGGAGTAAGGTTGTGAAATTCCGCCGGAGACCAATATTGACTTTAAAGCAGTCGTTTTATTTTACGTCCCTCCAAGGCAAAGAAGGGGCCGTGGAGGAGGAATCGCCTCGTGTATATTCCGTGACGCCGAGCGGCACTTTAATTTTACGTGTATTGCGTATGGAAGCTTCGTTCACCCGGGATATTCCGCATTCCCTTGCGACCCCGATCCCGTTCCCTTTCCGCGCATGCGCGGGGAGTCTCTTAAGAATTCGTAACTGCATTTCCCTAATTGGCGTCGGCCCGGCGGTTGCGACAGCTCCGGCGGCGGTGGGGACGGGGGACAGAACGCCGCCGCCGCCGAGGCGATACTTAGGTGAGTCCCACTCGGCAGAGTAGGGCCGCCGTAATCAAATCTAGTTTTAGTGTAACCTCCCGCCGCCCACTCGCGCGCCGCCGTCGCCGTAATTGCATCAAGAGCGAAACCTAGTTACGGCCGTGAATGCTGCGCTCTTGACGAACCCTCTCGAGCGCCCTCTAACGCCCTGTGCCACCCTCGCGCCATCGGCGGCCGGACGTCTCCTCCGCACGCCTTCCTCGGCGGCTGCGGCTGCGGCTGCGGCCACGGAGGGCGCCGCGCGCCACCAAACGGGCGCGCGTTACGCTGTTCGTCCTCGTGCATAAGAGCGTTATTTTGGCGCGTTTGGAATAGTTATTAACGTCATTTGACTGGTGAAGGGAATTAACTAGATGATTCTGTTAATTGTATTATTGGTAGCTTGGCATTCATCTTAAAAGAAAAAAATACATAGACAAGAAATACCACTTCGTGGAGCCAGGGTACTATATTTAACCATCACTCATTCATTCTTAACGCTCAGCGGACTGTTAAATCCTTAACGGACGCTGGTCGTTAGATGTGTCTTTTCGATCCTCTGGTTGATCGCGTTAAGTCGGTATAATAACAGAACTATTACGAAAAATCATTAATGAAAATAGAAGTTTAATTATCTCCTCATAACATTCCTTGTGGAATGGAGAAATGTTGGTCTTAGCTTTTGTTCAGGAATACAATATAATTATGTATACAAGGAGCTCTTTTAGGTCTAGTGAAATCCTCTTATCATACAAAAATATGTTTGCTGCGCGTATTTGTATTCTACTATTTTAACAACCCATTTTCGTGCATGTACAATTTCAAAATACAAATACCATTTTGCATTCTTCGAGAATTTTAACCACATTTATTCTTTTTTTATAATTCATTTGGCCAAATATTTCCTAGCAACAGTAACATTCTCATCAGCCCATATTGGAATTTGATCCTTCCCTAAGGTTTATCTAAATTAAGACCTTAAAAGTTGGACCCGTTTTAAAATTAATTTGTTGCTTACCGAACTGAACTAGAGAGGCGACGAAAAAAAGGTGAATCGTCAAGATCGATGTGTGGTGGAAGAAAGGAGAGTGCGGGAGAGTTTCAGCAGTGTCGTAATGCGGTCGTTATTGAAGGCCAATTTGGGCGGGCTACACTTCTTTAATGACGCAGCCGACGCCTGGCCATCGCCGCCAGACCGCGCTCGGGTCGGCCTGGCGGCTGCGGTTTCCCCCTCCGCCCTCCGCACCGCGCCCCGTTTCCCACCATCCCCGCATCGCGGTGCGCGCGCCGCTAACGCCGTTACGTTGTGCAATCTAATAAACCGAATGAGTTTTATTCCCCCGAGTAATTGTCGTCATGATTTAGCGCTGTGGAATACGGTTTGTGTGCAATCCGGCCGACACGGCCCTGCCCTGGTTGTTAAGGGAATTGGTATTAGCCGCGACGTCGCGGGCGATGTGCTTAGGGTTTCCTTTGAGGCGGGCGAATCAAGGGTGTAGCAAATAGGGAACCAGGTAATTTGTACTAAGAAATTTGTTTATTTTGAAGTACATTAAGAAATATTGAAGGTGTTTCTTTGGATTGTCTGATGGTCCAAAGAATTGCTTTTAATATATTACATACTTTGTGTGATGCATTTACTTACCAGAAGAACATATTAAGGAATTTTAACTGCTTCCTGAAGAAAAGTTGGAAGACGATTTATGTTTTCTTTCACATCATAATAAAAACTAAATGTATTCTCATATTGACCTGTTGTCATCAATAATTTCTTGGTGTGGTACCCAGAATATCTATTAGTTAAAACAAATTTCTAAAGCGTTTTTAAGATTCTCATTGGTTCTTTTCATCATGCCCAGAATAGTTAAAAAATGTCGAATAATTATTTTATTTTTACGAGAAGTGGTGTACTTCTAACTATATTTCCTTTAATAACGAAATTGAAGGAAATACAAGGATAAAAAGTTTGTTGGAAGAAAAGAACAAAACAAATATTCCAAATTAATCATCGGGGAAAACTGTGATGTATGTTCGGCGAAGGCATGGGTCACGCCATAAAAGGTCTTCGCCCAAAAAATACTTTCCTATTAATTAAACGAAGGCTATATTTCATTCTCGTGCATTGGTCGGTCGTCTCGAAATAACGGCGTGAAAGGCCTGTCGTCAGCCGCGTGAATAGGCCGGAAATTGAACTACGCTTTTAGTTAAATATCCAGTTGATGAACGGGGGACGCGACCGACAGACGCTTTTACTCGCTGAGTTATCTGAGTTGCCATCGCCTGCGTGGGAGCGCTCCAGGCCTCCGCCTCGGCCTCCGCTACTGTGGAGTCCTTCGCCGTCACCGTCCGCTTGCCAACGCATCCGCGGCGCCACTCCCACGCCGCTAACATCCCCCTGCGGCATCAGGATTTTAACCTCTCTGCCACAATCATCCCAATTGCCACCCCGATGGGTGATTAATTGATTGTTAGTGATTCTGGGCACGTCAACTACTGAGGTCATTCGTTTCGTAAGTGTAGTGCATTTTTTATCGGTAGGTGGTGGTGATCTTTCTCCGCTGCACGGGGAGATCCGACCGTCGCCGACCTACCGTCGACTAGCGGGGTTTCCCTAAGCCAACCTGGCACCGCCCTAGCCGGGACAAGTTCTAATCTCCCTATCGGTCTCCCGGCATGTGTGGTAGTGTAGTGCATGTTCGTGCGTGTATATTAAGGGGTGACGATAGGACAAGGAAGAGTAAGGAAAGATCGCGCGCGTTTCATGGCCCCCCTTTGTTAGAATACTGCTCCGACATTCGCCTGGTGTTGATCGGAGAAATCACGGAAAACTACCGACCAGAGCAATCGGCCGCTAGAAATCTCAACCACACGACGACTAAATTCGACCTAGGTGACAAGTTAATGTCGAAAATTCTGCCGCCGTCGGGACTCGAACCTAAGACCTAACCTCCTGGTCAGAGGCACTGCAGTGATCAGTTAATGCGGCCACTTCCCTCTAAGGGTACAAACACGTAGAACGCTGGGACGCCGACGCCGGCATCTGCTGCTGATAAGCAGCGCTGCTCGACCAGCAAGGGCGGACACATAAGACGCCGATTCGACAGTGTCGAGATCTAGCGGTTCATCCTAGTACTTCACTTCATTCATTTATCGAAATTATATCCATTGACTGCCAAGAAGAAAATACACTGTTTTTGTGAATAACAGTAAATGGTGTATGGAATAATAGAATTATTGAACGCTGTTTTTTGACAATTATATTCAAAATAGATATTAAGCTGATGCACTCTGATGTTAATTTACGAGAATTATGAGGTGCATGTGTGTTTTACAAAACGATATTATTGATAAATATGGATTAGATAACTTTCCCAATAACGCTATTCAATTGGATTCACGTAACGTTGCAAGACAGTCTACGGAACGATCGTCCAATTCATCAATTATGGGAGATACAGTTTTGAAATTCGTGTATAATCTAATTGTGTACACTCGCATAAACTGATAAATGCTTCTGAAATTGTCTTTTCATTTAGTTTCTGTTTATTTGATTAATGTTTCACTCAATGTAACTTTTAACATTACATAAACAAATATATTTGAGGTTATGTAGATGTTTACTTGTTCATATACGAAGAAATTTCTTTCCAGCACTTTTCCACATTTATTCGCGTGTCTTTTGCCCCTCTATTACACACAACGAGCCTCACAAACAACATCAAAACCAAAAAAGTACTCCATCCCTTTTGAATCTTGTGATCAGACACTTCAAAGCCACGACTCGACTGAAAACCAGCGAGTGCAGCCAGCGCGCCGAAACTCCCAAGAGTTCCGGCTGCTGGCCGGCGCTGGCGGATGGAAGCCGATAGCGTTCGTTGTGTGCGCCTCCATTGGATAACATGGCGCAATCCAGCTGCCGAGTGACGTCATTCGGCGCCGGGCCCTCCCGCGCGAGCAACAAGCGTCTTACGTGTGTGTACCCTTAGTCACCCCTTTTCTACACTCGCCGACTCCTCTACCACCGCTATACTCGGCCGCTAGCTTGTCCACCGCTAGCTTGTCCCGCCATGTCACTCCGCGAACTCCGATGCCACATCTCGTCACTCACCCCAGTGTCTCCACGAGTTTCTCCTTGCTTCCCCGGTGACCCCGCCGCTGACTCTCCGTCTCTGTTCATCCCTGTTGCCGGTGTCTCCCGCCATTCATTCTCGCTAACCTCTGTCGCTGCTTCCTTACCACTGTTTTCTTTCGCTGATCCCCTGTCGCAGTTCTCTCACCACGGCTTCGATACTTCTTTACTTTCTCTTTTTTGCGATTTTCCCATGTTTATTCACACTTTTGCCGTTACTACATTCGCTTCTACAACTATTTCTTTTATGGACGATGTATATATTGAAATGTGTATTCATTCTGAAAATTTACAGAGGTGCTGAAGCACTGTGAGGATGGAGTGGTCAAAAAGAGGTGGGAAATATGTGGAAGTGTGGGAAATTTGACAAGATCCGAAAGGGAGAACGAAGAGGGACCGAAGTAATAGGAAAAAGTGGGGAACGATCGATTGATTAACTATTTTATGTTTGTCGGAGGTCAATTGATATTCTCATTAAGTTCCGTAAATGTAGTGCATCTCTATTGCGAGATGGGACTGTTATGCCCCGGGAGGAAGAAGAGAAGAAAAGGATGATTGCGCATGAAGCGTGCCCCGTTGGTTAAGGTACTGCTCAGACCTGGTATTGATTGGGTAAACTGCAGATCGCACCAGCCGGTTGCTAGAATTCGCCTCTAGATAGCAGCTGTCGACGAAGAGCTATGGTCTAAAGTGTCCTCCGTAGACACTCAAACCCTAGGACCTCCCAGTCAGAGACTCTGCAATGGAAACAGTTGTTGACCTCAACCGATAAGAGGGAACGATGTGAACACATCAATGGAAGTGGCAGAGCTGTAACGGGGAGCAGAACAAGTGAAGAGGACTGCACAGGGAGATAAACGGAAATTGCAAAGCGCCGAAGTGCGATGAAGGGCGAAGGGAGGACGGGCGAGTGCTGCGGCAGAGTACGGCGATCGTGCAGAACGGAGGTATTCGGCTATCGGCACGGGACCAGTACGGTGGTGGGGTGGGCGCCGCAGCGGAAGGATTTTTTTTTCCGCCGACCGCGCGCGGCGCTGGTGCTTTGGCGCATTATGTCCGGTCGGCGCTGCGCTCGCGCCTGTGGAGGGTGAATGCGGGCGCCCGCCCCCACTCCCACCCTCCCGTTGTGAGAGCGCGCGCCGGTGGCGGGCCGCGCGGCCGTCGAGGCCAGGCGACGCGACGCGACGCAGCGCTCCGGGGCGAGGCCAGCCGCGGGAACAATGGAGCGACAGGGGCGAGGCTGGAAGAGGGCTTCTCAGAATCCTCTCATCATGTAATCAGTGGTGTCAAGGTCTCCTACTGGTGGCAGTGGCACGCCTCGCGGCACCGTGTCATGCCACGAGCTTCTCTGCGCAACCAGCGTCGGGAAAGGAAACTATTATTAACTCCGCCGTTTGTCAATAGGGATTGCGTTGTCTCTGGTGGCGGGGTAATGAAGTGCGTAGAGGGGCGATTTCGTCGTGGCACTCGTACCACGGACTCCCGCTCGTGGCATCGACCTTGACAACAGTGGTGTAGATGAATATTTTGAAGAGATCGGTAAACGTGGTTATCAAGAATACTGGTTTTGGGTTTACTGTTAGGATATTCGTTAAAAGGAATTGTTATTTATACACCAATGGAATTATAGGTTTTCTAATGATCAAGGGCGGACGAAAGCTCTTGTGCTAAATACACTCAGTCATTATAAAAGTGGTAAATACAATATTTTATTTTTTTACTTAATTTTAATTATTCAGATTATTTATCAACTAGATGTTAACCTGACTCGGTTTGTCTTTTCATATTTCCTCCCATAATTTCCTTTCATAATTCCTTCCATAGGAGAACGTGTAGAATTGTTCAACTGTTTTCGTAATTCCCTCGTAACTACGATCTTCTGTATCTTCGTACGTTGTGCAGTGTATATGGACTTCCGTATCATAGCACTAAGAAGGAATAAAGTATCAGTAAAAATAAACTTATTTTTAAATGAGTTTTTTATCTCTTTTTATTTACTTTGAAGAGTTAACCGCGTGTGTGAGAGAAGGTCGAACTTTTTTGTGTAACAACACATCGTAAGCTCGGAGATCTTGTTTCTACGAGACTAATTATGCTCGAGCTTGAAACTACAACGGATAGAAAATGTATGCACCTGTTTGTTTGCGTATGCGGGTGCAGTATTTTTCTATGATGTCAGGGCATGCCAGTAGACGCATTCCATTCACAGTCACGAATTAGATTTGCTTAGATATTTACATCATATTTACAATATTTACATCGCGTGAAAGCTTTAAACGTTGATTACCTACGATGTCGACAAGAATGTAGTACTTCCAGTTTACAAAAGGAAAACAATAAAAATAATATTATTAAAGGGTAAATTTAGATTCTGTTGAAATTCTTAGAATAATTCACAAACATGTCACTCATGAATCGAATACGCGCTCGGAATTTTAGAAAATGCCGTTCAAAGGAACCTTTGCATTGAAAGGAATACAGTAAACTCAATAATTTCGGTGCCAAGCGAATGCAAAAGTTACGAGAGTGTCGAAAAGGAAAAGCAAAAACGGAACAAAGTGAGTCCGCAGCTGGTCGGAAGGCGAAAGTCAGTCGCGTGTACAGCGGCCGGCGACTGCCCAAACGACTGCCCAAACGAATCTTATGCAGACATCTTCCAAAGGCGATAAACAAGAAGTTAGCGATATTACGAAATAGTAATATAATCTAACATCACCCTCAGTCGGGTGTGCACCAAATCCACTTTTATCAAGTGGTTTCAGGTTATCTGTCAATTGTCTGGAGGCAACGCTGGAGGAGACTTCGGAAGGACTGCAATGCTGATGAAGAGGAGTTGCGACAAAATCGCAATCACTTAGGGAGTTCTACCGGCCAAGTCTTGTATCGACGATGTCTGCATGGTTAATGTGAATCTTGGGAAAGATCCAAGTACCTGCTTTTGTAAATCTACTTTTAACCTGGCACGCGGAAAACAAGATATGCATATTCTGATCATCTCCCTGGCTCTATACTTGTCCAGCATTCATGCCGAGCTTGGTTGTCATGACGCAAGTGCCGTTCATCATTCACAGGAAACTTTAATGTTAACAACGACAGCGAGAGAGATAGGCTGTGCGTCTTCATGTTCGCGCATTTCGGCATGAGGACCGTCGCGATTTTCGTCCTTTCAACGCTCGGCCTCACTAACATCGATTTGACTTTCACAACGGACTCTTAAATTCGATACTGTGTGTACTATATTTATTACTTTAGCCACCACACGACCTAGTTACAAAATTACAATTGAGTTGTTTTACCTTGTAACTATCTGCAATGTTAAATCTAAACATTTTTATGATATTTTTACATATTTCAACGAAAAATCTCTGACGTTTTACCAGACTGCGCGTGTCCCATTTTAAAAATTTCGTGGAAGCAATTAAAACAAAATTTACTGAAATCAATAAGTAATAATATTGTTCTGTATGAATGATTTTGCTGTAAAAATGAGATTTTTGTTCTGTTATTAATTTAATGTAAGCGTCAGTATTCTGTAACTAAAAAATACTGAACTAAATAATATGAGGAACTAGAAAGTATGAAAGTACGAAGAGAGAACTTTGTGAACGAGGTAAAATGTAAAAATAAGAGGCACGTACACTCACATAGATGGCAAAGAAATGGTGCAAATGGAAGGCAAAGCAAACTGGCTTATGTTTTTGCCTTGCGATGAAAACAAATATGGAAAATAAGATTGTTCAAAGAGATGGAATTAATCGAATTAAAGTATAGCTCAAAGGACTGTGTCAAGTAATAAGAAGAGGATACCCGTAGAGATGTCAGTCAGGCAGTGATGACAGCAAAGTGTAAAAAGTTTCGGAACTCGAATTACAGTTATCAACTCTTTGACGTGACAGTATCTTCGAAATTCAAACCACGACTGTCTCTTCCATCAACACTCGCTGCCACACAGGACGATGACGCGTTCAGTTTCGTACCATCGCATATTTTCTGGACGCACTGCTTCCAACATGCTCGGGATTTGCTACGTCCGACACGCTCAGCGTTACCTCCCTCCATCAGCTTACACCACCAGCGCCTTTTCCACGTGGTACTCTCCTCATCCGCCCCTGCAGCCGCCTTCGCTGTGCTTCCCCAAGCGAGAGAACGGGCGCGCCCCACTGCCCACGACGAGCCCACTGCGAGAACTGCTTTATGAACACTGTTCATCACGCGGCGCCCCGACTGCCGTAACTCGCCTGTGAGCGCCATGCGCCGCCCGCCCCTCCGCCTTCGCCAGCGCTGCCCCGATTTGCGCGGGCGCTGGCTACCTGGCTCTCCCGGCCTCACTAGCGACGCCACCGACGACCTTGGTTGTTTCTCAGCTCGAGGCGTTTTTTTTCTCCGTGATTCTAGCCTCTTCGTCTTTCTCTGTCATTGGTTTATCTTCATCACCATTATTAATATAATAATAATTATTATAATTATTATTGTTTTCGTATCAGCCATTCGAACTACATTATCTTTCGAGGCCCAGTTATATTCTATCTCGGAGAGAGAGATTAACTTGTGTCATTATGGGGATCAGCTTTTTGGCTGTGTCCCTTGGTAAAACAAGGTTGTTGAGATTTGAATTACGAATTATGAGGTGATAGGTTGATTATGAGAGATGATCGTGGCCTATTCGAACCATCCCAGCACTCGCTTCTATTCAGTAAGGGAACTCACGAAAACCCCGGTCACGATGGCCGGCACGAGGATTGAACCCGGACCTCCCGAATGCGAAGTCAGCGTGCCATGTCCTGAGCCACTTTGTAGGTCAACTCTTTTGCGCATCCACTTCTTTTCTCTAGGAGATTGGAATCCAAGCGCTTTTCTACATGTTCACTGTGATTCTAAAATCAACATGGCTTTAAGTGTTTTCTAATGGATGTAACAAACTAACTCGTCGTATAGGCATCACAATGCATTACTTACAAAAAAATATGTCTAGTACTACTCTATTTTAAAATTAAGATATTGTACATTGTCTTTTTCAATCATTATAATGTGTGACTATTCTTCCTTTTTTCGAATATTTTGTCGATAATTGGTTTTCTTGAAATAATTTTCTTTTCAACTTTCTATATCTCTGACGTGAACTTCTCAGGGGGGTTCTTACATCCACTTAAGGAATTTACAACCACTTCACAACCCTCGTTTCTAGTCTGCACGTTCTTAACATCACTTCCCTAAATTGCAATTTTGGACCTTTCCTTAGCCTGCTTTGTAAAGCCCATGGTTGTCGTCTATATTTACTTGGAAATCATTGAATGGCCGCAGCCTCCAAATAGGTTTCCTACGATATCATCTTGTTTTAAAATGGTTTCTCCAAAAATAGTCGTTTTAACGAAATTTAAACATCTTTCAATAATATTACGATTACACTGTTCCTTCTACTTACTCCTAACATGACAATGAGTTTTTTGGAAAACATTACATATTATTTCATAAATATATATTACCCAAAGATTACATAATATTTTGGTTTATAATAAAATGTTGCACATGAGATTACCTATGTAAAGAATACGTTACTTACTGATTTTCGCTGTTAGAAAATCAAAAGTGTATGTAATGAACACCCCATAAAGTTCATAGACACACTAAAAGATCATTTTAACTTAAGAATTTTCTTTTTAATTCGGATAATATATCGCATTATTAACTAATAAAATTAATAACACAGATGCAACTGTGACTAGGTAATTCTCTTAAATCCAAATATTGTGCTGCATTAATAACACGGCAACCACGAATGTTGAAATGTTTCGTAGTAATGAGAATTTATTCCCGCATTTAGTGAATTTTTATTTTTCTGCTTGAGTTAATGAGACATAATCAGGACATTTCAATAGATTCCTCAAAGCTGCTTAGCAAAATAATGCTCTAAATCGTGTAATACGATTGCACGTAGAAGAATTAAGTGTTATTGAATTTTAACCACTAATTCTTCTCTTGTTTTACATCGAATATATGGTACATTACAGGGTTTAATTATTAAACTTAATAATTAAACTGTAAATGCGATACTAAATGAAATAAATTGTTCATAAATTAATTTAACCTACAAAGGATTTTTGTAAAATAAAATGTGTATTATTATTTTCTTACAATGTTGAATTAAAATAAAATCATCTAAAGAATTGAAATATAAAAAATTGTCCATTCATATTTACTTTTTCGCTACTGCTTACGCAGTAGAGAGAAAGTTATGTAATGCTGCGCGACAGGGCCCTGATAGAAATTACAGATCCATGGTAAAGGAAAAGTGTATAAATCCATTTACTACATTTTGTAAACTAGTGGTGCTACAGAATCGCACAGACTTTCCCGTATTAGTTTTCTATTTCTTTGGGTCTCCGCTAATGTTTGGAATTGCCACATACTCTTGCCAGCTGCCGCCAAAAGTACATTTTTTTCTCATTTTCTTAATTTTTCGGTTTTCCAATTGGTAAAACGGAAATACTAATTTTAGAATATTAAAGAACACAAAAATCTAGTCCTAAATGGCAATTTTTCTTTTAAAAATTATGTGCCGTTTTAAAGAAAATTGCGTTTTAGCGCTGCTAAAATGCGAAATTTGAAGCTCATTTTCACAGAAAAGTTTTGAGTTTTCACACTACTTTATTTGAAGTTATTTGAAGCACTTACACTCACAAAGATAATAATCTTCACAAATTGCTGGTAATGTGCACATTAAAGATGTGAGAGATCTTTTAAAAAATTGCATTTATGTGATTTAAAAAAAACAAACCAAAAACTCAACATAAACTTTACGTCATATTAAAGGGTGAAATTAGCACTATTTGTTACAAACGTTTGAAGAAAATATTTGCAGCCATATATGAGAAAATGGCGTTTGAGCGTTTCTGAAAATGTGGAATTTTGAGCTACTTTTCACAGGAAACGATTGTGTATTCGAGAAACTTTACTTGACATTATTTAAAGCACACGTATTCGTAAATATAATAATGTGAAAAAATCGCCGCTAATGTAAATATTAACGACAGGAGGAGAAGTCAAAAAAATTACATTTTTCCGATTTTTGAAAAACCAAACAATAGAACAATATGGCGTTTCGTCATCTCATAAAATATATTAGTCACTATCCCTACCAAAAGTTAAAGAAAAAATTGTAGCCGTTTTCGAGAAAATCTTGTTTTTGTAATTTATTTAAATTGCACATTTTGCACGCAATATTGCGCGAAAACTACTAAAATGTTCAAAAAATGCACATGACCTTAATGAAAGAACTCATTTTTGGACAACAATTTTATTTCAAAGAAAAATCTCTATCGTCAATTTTGTAGTTTCCAGAATGACGCCGAAAAAAAATTTTAAACTTTTGCAATTTTCGAAAATTTAGAGTTATCCGCGAAAAATCGGACCTATGCCACTTTAATATGTGTATTTTACTCTATTCATACAGAAATTTGAAGAAATAATTTGGCGCCGTTTTGAGAAAATTTTGAAAATGTCCGCGGAGCTTCATGTAAAGTACCCCCAAATTTAACAGAATCTTTTTCAAAATTCTCAATGCTTCGACTAGAACCAGATCGACCGGAATATCATTTTGGAAGAAATCGGACTATGGTTTAGGCGCTAGCAGTGTTCACAGACGGTCAGACGGACGGACAGACAGACAGAGACGACGGACGGAACGGACGGACTTTTCCTTTCATGGTTTTTTGGTATCAAGGACCTAGAAAACAGAGTTTCTGGCTACACCACGTTTAGAGGATTTTTTCTTAATTTAATAACTGGTTTTATCCACTTTTTTCGTTATCACGGCCCGGCAATGAATTTTTTCCGCCCAAAATTGGCCATTTTTTCGAGCAGCATTACATAACGTCTCCTAGACTGCGTATATCACTCCATGGTATACGTACGTATACAGGAAAGTAAAAAAGGTCCTCTAACACGTAATGTAGCGGAATTGTGTGGGCCCTTGACACCGTCAAATTGGCCAGCCGGCCGTTCGTCTTTCCGTCCGTCTTCTGTCCAGTTGTCTGTGAAGCTAGCAGTTAAATCGTTCAGCGGATTTTCTTTTTAAATCTTTATATTCCCCAATATATCTGGCTGATGTTAGCTGGACGCTATGCAATTGGAACTAGATATTTTAATTCTAAGCGGGTATCTTATATAAAGACCCTTGTGACATTTTACATAACTTTAAAAAAAGGCTGCATCGTTTTTTATCTAAAATTCTTGTTTGATACAGTGAATGAAGTTTATAGAGATTGGTGCATAATCCTCAATATTCGTTGAAAGGTCATTTTCGTTGATTTTTCGGAAATTTCGAAAATTCAAATTTTTTCTGGTCTTCCTACAACTGAAATATTAAAGATTCTTTTCCGTTGATGAAATCTGTTCCGTAAAAAATATTTTTTTGAAATAAAGTCGTGTTCAATGTTTCGAAATTTTGAGTATTTTTTGCAAAATTTGTTTGTGAAATGTAGACACCTTTAAATTTTGTTTAAACAATTAATTTTCAAAAACTGCTCCATCGTTTAATGAAATATTGTTGTTGGATAGTCTGAGGAACATTTAAGAGACGTTTTACTGACGTTTATGCATACTCATGTTGAAAACTAATTTTTCGAAAATTCAAGAAATTGAAAATTTTTTCGGCGTCTTCCCTATAATTACGAACATAAACATTTTACTTCCTTGCCTTTTTAATGAAATTTGTTAATGAAACAAAGGTCGAAAATAATATCATGTTCAATTTTCAAAAATAGGAGTACTTTCTGCGAAATTTTATGCCAAACATGCAGTTTCTATTTTCTTTATAACATTTTTTCTTAAAAATGGGACACATTTTTTAATTAAATTTAGAGTTTAGACAGCGTAAAGGACTTAGGTAAGCGTAAAGACTTAGGTAAGCTTAAGCGTAAGTGACTGGTATAGGTCTCATGTTCCTTGAAATGTCTGATTATTTTTGAAAAAAAAAATCGATTTCTTTGACAACTACAGTTGGCAATATACATATTTTTTCTTAAGGAAATGTTTCACCAAAAAAGGTCTTCAAATAAGATCTTGAATTGTTTGAAAATATGAATATTTTTTGTGCAATTTGGCGACATAGTCGCACAGCCCCAAATTTACTGCACATTGTGAACAAAATTCCAGACATTTGGATGCTTCGTAAGTTGGAAATATGTATATTTTTCACATTTTTTAGTTAGTTTCTTGCATTTGAACTTGTGTTATACAATTACAAATTAATTATTTAGAAATTATTTAAAAATCTATTTGAAATACATGAAATAAAAATTTCTAGCCATCAGGAATATCAGTGGCTCGGCAACAATGATTAGGAAGCTAATTTCTGTGAATTACGTCTTGTTGTTGATACATGATTTACCTGTATGTAAAGCAGTTATAGTTGTGAATATTGTGTTGATATTTGCTTGAAAATATTTGTTTTTCCTCCAAATGTTCTACGATTTGTAATGAGTTTTACAAAAAATGATAACTGAGGTGTGTTAATTCAGATAGAAATTGTGGTATAAATAGTATTACATAACTATTAATAGAGGCGACAATGTGCGTGTTGTTGTTGCACCACTAGTTTCATTTTGAATTTCTAGGTTACATACTTGGTTTTGTTTTACAATATAATGAGTTGCAGCTTGTTGCTTTGTGACCTAAATTTTTCATGTTCATTTTTCGTTTCCTTACACATCGCCATCTATGACAACCTATAAAAAGTCCTTTACAGAGCAGATTTCTGCTAGAAACACTCTGCTGCAGTAAGGAGTCCTGACTCGTTCGTTTCACAGAGCGGCGAACATCTTTCGAGAAGTCGTTGTGAAGTTGGGCTAGATCTGCTAGGCGCATGCCTTCCGCAACTGCTTTCGCGACGACAGTTGCACCGAAGCCTCTCGCGCACGTTATCCGTCTCTTGCACTGCGTCATTCCCGTCTCTCATTCCCTCCCTCACACATTCCCTTTTCACCTCTCTCCTTTGTTTCTCTTCGTTGTACATGCCAATCCTTTTTCCTGGAACCCTAGAAGGTCGTCGCCCGTCCGTCTTTCCGTCGCGGCGTCGCTCCGGCCGTGCAACCATGGATAAACGAAGTGGGCTGCGCAAATCGACAGACCACGGGCGAAGGATCCCAACGAGGTTAGGCTTACCCAAACATGTAACTCACGTCCTCGCTTGCCCCACTTCGTACAGCTCGCCCCGGCGCTCGAGTATCCTCACCGCCGCCGCTCCATAATCCTCAAGTGCGCTGTCTGCAAACGGCATTTCCTCTCCAATAGGTCCCTGATTTAATATTCTTCTCGCACAGTTGTGTTTCTGTTTCATTGAGAAAGGTATTGGCTTTTTAAACTCGCCCGTCTGGAAAAAAGGAAATCGCAGAGGGAACATTGAAAGTCGCGCGAGCGACTGGCGAAAAGTTTGCCTATCGATTTTGCGTGTTCGCTTTCGGCGTTTTCATTGTGTATGCTTTCCTGTTTGCAGCTTTTGTGTTTGTGCGGTGTGGCCGCCGCAGAAACTGTTACAATGGAATCAGTCACTGAGTTGTTCTATCGACGGGGACTGTGACCAGCAACAACCCTTTCGATCTAACTCTTCACCCTACTTTATATTCTGGTGAATTCCGGGAGATTCGGGCGCGAGGTGCTGGCATTACTCCCACCACTCCTAGCCACTTTACAACTTCGTGCTCCATCTTTGCACGCGTTCTGTCGTGGAGGTTACTTTTAATAGGTAATGCAGTACGTAAAGAGTCCGTAGGATTTCATTTCCTGAAAGATGATACTTATGATAGTAATTTTCTTACTATTATCACTTAATTGCGTAATAGTTGGTTTATACTTAATTTCTCTGTATTCTTTTTGATAATGCATATTCATAATTTATATTTTTATCAATTTGTATGCTTATTTTTTGCATATAATTTGAGTAATGCGACAAGCAATTTAATTTCCTTTCATTTAGTGATTGGAGGTGTTCTTAAAAATCCATTTCTGCAATCACACTCAATCGAGGATTTTCCTTCTTAGATTTCCATATAGCTTTTATCCTTCTTGTTTATCCAAAATCCTTACATGAAACTTTTTATCTTTCAATATCTCTCGCAAAACCGTACTATACTCATATTGTAAAGGAAAATAAAAAATGTATAGCTTCACGTGTAAGGCATATATACTATTTTTTATTCCTTATGTGTATTAATAGGACTTTCAAGTAGTCCTGTTAGCACCTGTTTAAGTAGTCCTGATTTTATCTGAGTTGTATATTCCAATATTTTACAAAATAAACATAATCTGAAAATATTTTTCAAGAAATGTTCTTGAAGATTGCAATGAAATATCTGCGTTACAGCATCACCACTAGAGAAGGAAATGGTGTTCATTATGTGTTTCTAACACTTTAAGCGGAGAGAAAACCTATTGACTTCAATTCCATTTACATTACGTACGAACATCTATAAAGTAAGATTGTGAAGAATATTCAAAACAAACGTTCAATGCTTTCTCTAAATTTTTGTAAAAGGAGAAATGGAATAATTAGAATTGAAAAAAATATGACAGTCATACACGAGCCACGAAACTTTCTGACAGCTTCCTATGTCCACATTTTATCTGAACGTCACCGTCCACATGTTCTCTAATACTGCTAATCTCACGTAAACCCCGGCTTTTCGAGCACCAACTTTTACTGTCTCACGGCCGTGGATGTAAATGAAACTCGAGTTCGCGACAAAAAGTGTAATAAAGCGGTTTAATCCAGCCAGGCCACAATGGCCTCCATTGCGTTTTACTATAATGTGCGCTCTTATCTGCTGGACTTTTAACCCTTAACAGCAGCTGAGCCACACAAACGAATATAATTAAAGCAGCGCCGGGGAGAAAAGAAAATAATGGCTCGGCCGGAAGGATTAACTAGGTGGAAATGCCTCAGGATAATGATTCGATTCAATTTCTCACTACCTTTGAAACATTTTTCTAAATTCGAGGGGAACAAACTTACTTACTTTGCCATTGGTATCTGTTACTACTTTTACCGAAAGAGAACATTTTGTAAATTCCATGATTTTTAATTTGTTATGTGTAATCTCCACATATTCTTTCCTCTCATCTGTCTCCCATTATTGGTTTTATACCGTGTCTTCTCTGGTTTTGGTTTAATATATATTAAAATTAGCAAGGAATTTCAATTTAGACTTGAAGTGTTGAATTTCATGAAATATTTTCACCTTGGAGAGGTGGTATG
Organism: Acheta domesticus; assembly: GCA_031308135.1. Lineage (NCBI taxonomy): Eukaryota > Metazoa > Arthropoda > Insecta > Orthoptera > Gryllidae > Acheta > Acheta domesticus. The sequence continues at coordinate 231,473,925 of JAHLJT010009436.1, forward strand.
ATTGCATAAGTTCCTTTAGTGCCTACGTGTGGTCAGAATACTTCACGTATTCTGGATAGTTAATGTGTTAGAAGTACATGCCAGTGGTTATTGCATTTACTTGTGCAGATCCCTTATTTCAGTATATTCCTTCATTGCTCTGTAATTAGGTATATGGCAAAGTAATGTAATTAGATACATTGAAAGTAACAGAATTGCGTCCGTTATTTTGGGTTAACTCGTGACTTGGAAAAGTATTTGTTTTGTGAAATTTCGTCATGGAATGTACTCTGCTCAAATGCAAATTCTGAAATTCACGTTCTTTCAATCTTCATAACATTAAAAATATCACAGAAATTCTATTCTCGAACACAATTCCTTTACTACAAAATGTATAAAAAAGAGTTACTACAAATGTATAAAAAAGTATACGTTTGATTCTATTTGCATGTCTTGGCTTTCATGGAAAGAAATACGTTTGTAATGTTTTTGAAGTTTTCTGGCGTTTTTAATTACACAGTTAAAACCTTAATTCTAAAAAATAACATGGAAT
>JAHLJT010009436.1:231475456-231649403 GCA_031308135.1 Acheta domesticus
GTATCGTACCATCTGCAACTCACAATTAAAACGAGGACCTTCGTGAGTCTTGTTTGAAATTAGGGTGCGTATTATTATTTTAATCTGGTATTGGTCAACGTTTTCTCTGCTGATATTTCCTGTGTTCTGACTTTGAATTTGTGAGTAACTGTGGTTAAAATTAGTTTTAATGAATTTGTGATTTTTGGATTTCTAGAACTTTTTGTCTCAGACAATAGTTTGCAGTTTGCTCTAATGCTGCTCATTGAGATTAATCTTTGAAGGATCTCATTTTATATTTAAGCTTAATGATGCGACTGCCTAGTCTGAGTACCCGTGGCAGTTGAAGCTGAATTTTTATAAAAGCTCATGATACCCCTTTTACGAGAGTCTTTTTTGGTAACGAATAATTTAATGGGCGTGTGTGTAGTGAAAAGTTGAGGTAGATTCATGTGGAATAATGCAAATGAAAGAGAAATGAATGAAAGAGAAAGGTAGGAAATAAAAACGACCAAGAAAGAATAAGGGAAAAGTCGGAGGAGAGAATTCATCTCTTTCCTTGTGGCTCTGTTGTTCTCCTCGTCTTCATTATTTCTTCTTTCCCCATTTTCCTCAGACACCCTGCTTTTGTTGGTAATTGTTTCAATCATTATTGCATATCGATCGTGTCTCAGTCTCAACAAGTTTTTTAGAATTTTGTGATTTGCTGCAATAACATGCTGCGCCGTGCCATAAAAACAATATCGCAGTTTGCCTTTATTGCTCTTACAATTACATTCCTGTTAATACTCGTAGATAAAGTACATATTTAAGAAGTATTTAAAGATCTCAAAAATTCCTTTAATATATTCATTTGGTTTAATACCACAGCATTAATTTGTTGAAAAGGACGTCAAGAGTACTAGAATGTCCCATCCTTTCCATTCACGAAGCACATCACTCGCCTACTCTCTTTACACGTAAAATTTTCCGGACATGCTGTTATAACGGAACAAAAGTGCCTCGTGCCAGCCTGCTGTGCAGGGATGTTAGGACTGTTTCCTTTTCCAATGAACACATTTATTTTATAACAGTTTGTTCGCGTAATTTCACGAACTATGTAAATACGTATGTTGCAACCTGCGTATTATGTGTTTGCTCTACCTCGCAATAACAAAGGGGCGACGCCTCCAACGAACCAGGCGCAGGAATTTTGCCATGTTCCGCCGCGCGTGGATCCGCAAACACGCCGTGTTTGCAGCCGCGGCAGTTCGGCGAGGCGCTCTTCGTGCAGGCATCGGCTTAATAAAGCTCACCGGCTCATAACCTCGAACTTTTCGTAGACGTTCTTCCGGCAAGGTTGAAACACATTGTTTGTGTTCTGTTTATAATTTTGTTATAATATAATCGCAGACGCGTATTTAAATATATCATTAATTCATTAATTTTGTCTATTTTCAAGTTGTATTAAAATGCTCTTATTTTAATCGTGCAGCTTATTGAAGGTGTTGTTATTATGAATGAATGTTGTACACATTTGTGTACAAAATGTACGATCATTATTTTCGTGCGTGTTGTGCATGTCATACTTGTACCTCGGGGGTGGCAGTGGTCCTCCCCCGCTGGAACGAGAGTTCGGTCAGCAACTGCTCGTCGGTTTGCTGGTTTCCCACTCCAGGTCTCTCCCTCAGCGGAACACCACTTAAGCCGGGACTAGCTCTGCGCGCTTGACTAGTCTCGCGATATGTGTTCTGGTGTAAAATATATGTAAGTGCTTATGTAAGGGGAAAAATGGGGACAAGGATGAAGAAAGAAATATCGCGCGCAGTCCGTGACCCGCTACTGCTCCGGCATTCGCTTGGTGTTGATTGTAGCAACCACATAAATCTGCCGATCAGTGCAGCCAATCTCTAGAATTCTCCTCCAAACAGTATGAACTCGGCCTATAGCTCAACAACTTGGAAAAAAAACATCAAGGCGTTGCTTATCTCAGGAGGCTTGGCGAAGCCATTCCCCTCCACAGTACCGGTTAAGTAAAAGCGACTCTGACAGTTTTCTCGCCACGCGCTGTGGTATCTCATGTGATCTGCTGTGAGTCCATCAGCTTGCGAGGATTTGTTTGCTTTCTTTTCGCCAGGGTTCAGTACTGCCGCTCATCTGACTCATCCACGAATCGTGGATGCGATAAGGTTCGACTTTGGCAAAAGTTATATACATGATATTAAGATGTGTCATAGCGAGTCAGAAAGAGTTATTGTTTTGAGATTTAATATTTCTGTGATGTAGGTGGTGCCACGTGCATAGTAATGTGTGGCAACAGCGCACGAAACTGTCAGAGTCGCTTATACGTTGCTGGTACTGTAGTGCAGAGGGGGAGCTCAGTTGAACTCAAGGACTGCCTGCAACGATGATTCACTCTTGCAACTTCGTTGCCCCGCTTCGTTCTCACACTCATAGATACGAGCTTTCAACACTCTAGGGATCGAGGCCGTCGTCCAAGTCAGGTTGTTTTGTCCCCGCCCGCCCGGGCCGAGGAGACGGCGGCTCCTCATGCGGCGAAGTTGAGCCACGTCGAAGGGAAATCCTCTCCTCAGACACTTTTGGAGCATGTGCAGTCCAGATTTGTTTCTAAGTTGTCGACCTACAGCTATTTTGCTAGTGTCGAAAATCAGTCACTGTCGGGACTTGAATCTTAGGATCTTCCGCGAAGTCTCACTGCTGTGGCAACAGTTATATTCCTGAGCTAACTCAGCCGGTCAACATTTTAGGATATTTATTTTAAAATATAGATTCAAACGTCAGTTTTTATTTTTCTATTCGGTAAATTTCTTACTTTCTGAACTTGTGGTTTAAGAAAACTGTTTTAAAAATTATTTGTGCTTTCGTTATTGAAACGTCCGTTTATGAAGCTCTAAAATTAATGACCATTTTTCATATATATGAAATACTAATGAGAGTTGTTGAAAACAATTCCAAAGTTAGTTATTTAATTTTCTTTCCACAATAGGAACACCATCCTCCCGAGAATATTATATAGCATTTTCTCTCCGAGTTGTCTTTCCATATTATCAAGAAACAGATGCATTTATCACATTACTTTACTAAAATATTACTTTAACTCCCATTACTTCTAACGATATTGTCAGACACTTTGAAGTGTTGACAATTATGATTATTACACACACCACTATGGGTCTCGGAATAGGAGAAGTTTAATTACTAACAACGCAGAGTTGCGAGGACCTAGTACAACGAGCCCGCGGTAGATAGCGCGTCTCCTCCAGCGGCGACGGGACGAGCGCTGGGAATAGAAAAGAAATAGCAGACAAAGCAGCAAATTCCTGACGTTTCCCGCCGCCAGCCTCTGCAAGAGACTACTTCCGCCACCGCCGCATATCGGCGCACGCGCCTATTAATCTGACGTCACTCGCGGAAGGATATTAGACGCACCACCTTAATAAACCCCGTTGTGATTGGCTCCTTTCCGGCCCATAACTCATACCCGCGAAGGAAGTGCCCCCTCCCTCATGAGTTAGTTAGGGCCCATATTTCTCGTGAGGCATTAGACCGGTCCCCGCCGCGTCGTTTCGCCGCCCTCGCAGCCGCCCACGCCCACGCCCACGCCGTCGCCAAGCCGCTCCGCCTCGCGGTAGGAGAGAGTATGCGTAGTGGGCGGGCAAAATATGTGACTTGATGCAATGTTGATGAGAAACTATGATTCTTAGTAGGGAAGATGAGCGGAATCTCAAAATGTTTCGTGTCAAGGGGAGCAAATTTAGTTCGCTACTCCTAATAATATTTTTTATTGTAACATGGAGTTTAAAAACTTAAATTCAGAACGTGGATACTTCTTTGCATTTGGAACTTTCGGCTTCCACCTCCAGTATCGGACACATACGGAAGATACAAGAATTGTATAAAAATATCATATTTTAAAGTTTGAATAATGTGAATTAGATATTTCTCTAGTTCCATTTGCGTGGTTCACTGGTATTGGTGAAAATAATAAAATTTGTCAGTTAGCCGACGCTTCAGAGATTTCATTACTCCATCCTCAGAACTGTATTTTGACCAATACCCGTGGACCACACGAATGGAATCGTCTACAGATGGTCATGAAATAGAGCATATTTCTATAGTTGTAAATACTTCCTAAAAATCTTTTAAACATGTTTAATCCAGTTAAAAAATTACATTAAAACTGTTAAATATTTCCCTATGGTCATGACTATGTTTTTTAGTTTTTGCAACCAATAAAGCTACACAGGTTTGCATGATCTCTTCTAGTTAATATTTTCTTCTTACAAACCAATTATCCTCCTGAATGTAATTTGGTTTGCAAAAAATCTTGGGTCATTGACTCTGTTGTCATTGAAAGTGCGATATGCGCAAGAAACATGACTTAAATTTGCACGTGAACAGACGGACGATGGAGAGATCCGTAGTCGGTCATTGAAGTGAAGAGAGCGCTTCGGGTTCCCGTCCACTGTGCGTGGCGACGTCGCCGCCTTCGTCGCCGCCGCCGTCGCTTGGAGGGCCGCCTCGTGGACGTGGGGAAATTTACCGACCGACGCATTATGGCCGCCGCGACGTCGTACCGCCCTAAGGGATGGCCGCGGCGTTGCTAGCGGTCAGGCATTATCCTTGCACTTAAATTCACATTGTTGCCGCGTCGGGACGTGCCTTAATTACGGGATTGTGTAATCTTGCCGTGCGCAGAATTACCGTACATCCCGAATTTATGGAGCGTGGATGCGTGGGTGTTTGATATGTACGTAACGCCGCGAATGTGGGATAAAAACACGCTGTTCTTGCTGTTTGTGCTGTACCATCTCGGTAAAAGCGTATGGTGGGCAACAGTACGTAGTTCATTATCCTTTTAATTCAACGTCTACTTTAATCGTAGAAAGTAGTGTGGGGTTGATAATATGGTCGGTATTGGAAATTGGAATATCCATCGTAGTTTTATCGTAACTACTTAATTCCTCATAAAGCTATTTATGTGGCATTGCGTCTATTTTATATGCTACAATAAAGTAAGATTTTTCCAAAGTTACAGATTATAGAAGAGTAGAAATATAAGTGAAACAGTAGCCTTGATAAATAAAATATACAGTCAACCCAGGTATTTGAATACGCAAATCTCGTGATATCATTTATTTTGTATTTTTGTAAGTCGATTCAATATGTGCGTACTTAAAACTGTATTTTCTTGGCACAAATATTAACGAATCTCTACTTATCCATAATGAAATCTATCGTAATAGAAACGAAATTATTCATTTTACTCATTTTCTAATCTTTTAAGCAAATTGAGTCTTGGCTCCGATTCGGAAACACTGAGACGTCTCTCATGTCCTATTATCTGCAACTAACGACCATTTACGTCAGCAGAAAATGGATTTAATATCGGCCATGAATCATGGAGCGTAGCGAAATTTCGGAGAGTTGGCAAGCAGTGTGTGCCGAACTCCATCTCTGATTTCGAGCGAGAGTTCTGGCGAAGGCGGCGTGGTGCGTGGCTGACGGATGTGAAAGCGAACTGGCGAGCTGCCCCGTCGTGCCGCGCCGCGTCCCCACTGCCGCCACCTCTTTCGTTCTCGCTTTTCGCAGTGTGGTCGACGGCAATCTGAAAAGAGGGCTTGTTTTAGAAAAGTTGAAGTTTCAAAGGTTGCATTAATAATTTTCGTAATGCGGTACCGTATCGACCTAACGCAACAAAACAGAGGATCTGAAAGCTGCTCTTAACTGCCAGCGTCCGAAAACATTTTTAACAGTCCGACATCTGAAGACAATAATTGAAACGAGTTAGTTGTAGTAAAAGACGGTGAGTGGGTACAATTATTCCGAACATAAACAAAACAAAAGCGGCATATCTTGTTTAGTATACGTTTAGTAATTTAGTTTAGTATATCTTTTTATAAGATGATGGAATTACTAAAGGTATTGAACGACAAACGACCAATAGCACAAATAACAATGTCATCTGTTATTTTCTGTTTATCCGCATAATGACTTTAATAACTATTTGGGTAGTTCTTGTAGTCTTTCATTCAATGTCTATCAGAGATATATCATATTCTGACGGATAATTTCGATATGTTTATTTATACTCCGAACTAGAGCTCTGAAACTATTTGAAGTTTTCAACTTTTGAAATGCTATCTTCATCCTCTTGCCTTGTTGTTGTGCTACATAATAATAGAAAGAGCAGTATTAACAATATTCATCAATAACAAATGTACTATGAGAAGAATATATATATATAGAATTGTCAAAAGGGCATTACCATTCTTGCATAGCTTTACAGTAGTAGTAAACTGAATTTTATTAATAGGCTTGTCTCTCCTGAAAGTGTTAACATTTTTTAAACGCTCGATTTACCACCACCATCTAACTATTTGTATGTGTATGTATGTGAACGAGTACATACTCATTCACGGATCAATAGTTATCACTCTTGAATCACTCCGCGATGCTTTTGCTTTGTTTATATCATCCTAGAAGTACCTTGTTCATATTGTCATATTTTTTATTATGTTTGAGATTTCTCAGCCAACTCTATACCATTCATTATCTTCATCACCATCTTTTTTCATGTATCCTCTTGTGTGCAACTACAGCTGTCATTTGACTCTCACCAGTCACCTCCACCGTAGCCCCCTTCACTACTAAATATCTGCCACGAACATCACTAAAATGCCATCACCGTGAGACGCCATCATGACCATATCAAAAATACTCATCACTCCCATCGCCACCTTTAGTAGTTTTGTCATTTGCGTTTCGTGCATTAGCAGTCTGAACACATTCCCATCTTCAACGAGCGCCATTTTAAACGCGTCGAGACTCACTTTTGACTCGCGCGTTATCACCATTGCCAGCGTCGCGCGTGGCGACACGGTCGCACCGCCTTGCTCTGCGCGGCCCTTCCATTTATTTGGGGGTTCGCTGACGCGGCTGCGGCGGCTGCGATGTGCGGGCAGTCGTCCCGCTCTGCACCAATTTGTGGGCCGCTCGTCGTCTCTCGGTGGCCCTCCATTCCCCTCCCGACTCCTCCCCCTCCCCTCGTAGCCGCGTCTTCGCAGCAATGCGCCTCCCTCCCCTTCCCTGCGTCGCAGCCGCCGCCGTCGCCAGGACGACGGAACGACTCGACGTACGACACCGAGCCACATCAAATGAAGATGGAAGTACTAGCTGCGTCCCGGGACCCGACCAACTTATGAACTTCTCCAGACTACTTTTTGTCGTTTTCTCAGAAGACGGGACGATTCTGTGCCAAATGTACTTCGTACATGAATGTAGGGTTCTAAATTATCATTGGTCTACTTTACAAAGGGAATTGGGAGCGTAAGGAAGAGAATGACATTTCATGTTTCTTGAAGGTAAGAGGAATACGTTTTGATAACTTCAGGAAACTATTTTGTGTGTAAACTTCTAATGTTAAGTGCTTAAAATTTACTGCAATTGTACATTCTTGGTTTGCCATGTTCTGTCACGTTAATTTGTATATTTATATAATTTACATAATATATATTTACATGAAGGGCTTGGAGCAAAACCACCCCAGCCGCACAAAGTCTACTTTAATTATTGAATGTTAATGTCCCTATTTTCATCGAAGTGTGGTTCATCTAATTACTATGCCGTGCCATTTATATTAACATAATTAAAACTTCAGAAGTAAAGTGATTTGAAATTGTTATCTGCTAATATAACTAAATCCCTTAAAAACATCTCTCTTAATGAAAGTGATACAGATTTTGACAAAAACTTCTTAAACGAGGTGTGAATAATATCTTCAAACTCTACTTTATTCTCTACACGAATCAAGGGAAGCCGTTGACTCACACTTTCTGAGACCGAGGATTTTTCTAAGAAGACAATATTTGTTGCTCAGAAAACAGTATACTTACGTGTTAAACTGCATACGGGCATATACCAATCATTCTGGTTGAAATAGCGCATTTAGTCTGCCAGATTCCCACCGCCCCCTTCGGTGCGTGTAGAAACTTCTCAAAGGACAGATGGAGTGGAGTTATGCGGGCGGTGTTCGTATTCCGACTGGCGGGTCTCAGGTGTCTCACAATAAGGAAGCCTTTACAGGGCATACAAAGCCCTGTTCGGGCGAAGAGTGGAGGAAACTGCGAGGAAACTGTTACTTCCGTGAGGCCCACATCACCTTTTTTGTCGTTCCCACCATTCGTTTACCGTCTCGGACAGGTTTCGAAAGGGTTGAAGCTGAGCGATACGTTTTCTATCGTACAGATTTTTTAGTACAAGCATTCTAAATAAATCCGGATTCAGAGTGCTTTCACTTTCTCGTATTTCAGATTTTAGTTTTTTCTTAAAAATTGTTTGATAAATTTTCCTACTTGTGGATGAAGTATTATGTTCTCTGACGTTTCAATGACGGCCCTGACAATGATGTCTCTGACGGCCGTGGGCTCGAGAGAATTGTGGTAAAAAGATCGCAACCGCTAGTATTATACATTCTCTAAGTACAATAAGCTTTCATATTCTCACAAGGGGAATGTCGCGCTGTCACTGAACAGCAAGATAGTGAAAAGCGATTTATCGTTGTTTCTCCTTTAGTTTTCTGTTAATTGGTAAAATTGGTAAAAACCTCCTCACTTCCTCTACCAAGTAATTTTACCATTTCCTCTACCATTGATTCAGATTTTCATCGTCAAATACGTCAATCATACTATATCTCCATGCCCTATAATGCCAGTATTCATTACCAAAATATCCACTAGCTCATAATAATCCTTAATGAAGTCATGCCGACATCTTTATACTGTCATTCTAATCATTCTGTCGTCACTTTGTGGAGTATGTCACTTGCAGTTTCGCGATAAACTAAGCGACTCTCCTTGCTAAATCTCTTTTTTTTTTCTTTTTTTTTCACCGTTAGTATGTGGATCAGTGAGCATCATTTCATGAATGTGGTATGCTGATAAAATGTAAACCAGCTTTCCAGGTACCCTCAGAATACATGAATATTTTTATTTGACTTTCCATGAATTTTTTTAGTGAAATGAAATATGCATTGAATAAACTCATAAATTGTGTAAAAACTTCATCTTTCGTCCTAAAATTGTTTTAAATATTTTAAATTAAAATCTCTCGTAATAGCCTTTATTGTCTGGTTTGTTTTCGATTTGGTATGTTCTTTATGGAAGAATTTATTTCTCTCTGTTGCTTTACAGTTTTCTTGATATTTTTATTACACTTTTTCTCATTGATAGTTTAACACTATGTCGTTTCTTTATTTCTGATGTATGAAAACCTAATGACCTGTAAAATGAAGAGAAGGAAGTATTGAAACGCTTTTCGCTGTATGCGTGAGAGCTTCAAGCGCATATATTAAAATACACAAATTGTGTTTTCATAGAATAGATCCTATCACACAGTTTGATACACAACTCGAATGCTTTTGTAGCGTATTTACGGAGCGTATTAGTAACAGAAATATTTCCCTGCAAACTTTTCCACGTATTAAATTCAACTCACTTGTTCCTCTCTGGCGAGCGAATTCACAGGGAAACTAGAGTCTGGAGAGTGGAGGGATGTTGCCAACTGACAACGCCGCCGTGTGCGTGCGGGCCGCGCTGGGCTTCAAAGCCTTTAGGAGGGCGCATGACTTCCGCTCCGCATAGCATCGGCAAAGATAAAGTTTGTATTAGATTAGGTTTGAGTTATGAATTCGCGGCAGCGGGGCGCGGGTTGCAGTTTCGGCGGGCGAGTGCGGTCCTCTGCCGCCCGGCCGACCGTCTGAGCGACGCCACTGCCACCGCAGTTGCGGTGACCGTACCATTTGCCTCCGCCATGTCTTCCCGTCCTTTACTCTTATTTCCGACTCCTTCAAATGATTGATTGATTGGGGCGGGAGCGTCAACTGCTAAGGTCATTAGATCCGCAAGTGTGGTGCATGTTTTATTCGCGTGAGGTGGTGGAGAGCTCCCCCGCTGGATGGCGAGAGTCGGCGTCGACCTGCACGTCGGCTTGCGGTGTTTTCCCTAACCAGGTATTACTCGCCAGGGGGCACCACCACAGGCGGAACATGCTCTAAGTTCTCGACTGCTCTTCCGGCATATTTGGAAGTATAGTGCATGTAAATTGTAAGAATGTGTACGTAAAGGGTGAGGATAGGACAAGGAAGAGGAGAGAAAGATCGCGCGCGGTCCATGGCCCGTTTGTTAGGGTACTGCTCCGGTAGTATTCGGAGACACCACGAAACACGATCGATCAGGGTAAGCTGTCCGCTAGAATTCCCCTCCAGACTCCTCGACGTGGCTACGTAGCTAGTGTCGACAATTGTGCCACCTCGGGACTCGAAACCTAGGGCCTCCCGGTCGTAGGTACGGCAGTGATATCAGTTGATGCCCTGACCCAACTATGTAAGTCGGTCCGATATCTTCGAATATTGATAGTTTTTAACGTGATTGGCTTCTTAATGGGACGATTAATTGTGTTTGAGAAGTGGTTATTGACTTCGAGAACTCAGTTATTAAATATCTTTTTATGACAATTCATGAACATTAACTCCGTGTTGAACACTATCTTCCTTGAAGAATTTCTTTTGGAATTGTAACAGAAAAATGTAGTCGTCACACACTTACGTTCATAAACACTATGTTAATCTTGTTCTTGTCGACCCTCTGCTCACTTTTATCATTCTGTTTTATTTCAATATTCTGATGGACCTCCTGTTCCTTTTCCTTGACTCCACTTCCCCTCCTTTTCTTTCACCGCAACGGCGAGCGTTTTGTCACGTTCTCCGGCCACAGCAAAGCGCGGCGTTCTGCCCCGTTGAGGTTCCTCATCTGTCCGTGCTCTTTCTGTGGAGCGCTTCCAAGTCCCCCTTCACTCGACTGCCGCGACGTCCGCCTCCGCCTCCACCTCCACCCCTCCTCCTCTGCCTGGCGGCCGCCCTGGGGCGCCTCCAGACGTCGGGACGCCGCTTCGGACGCGATGACCTCTGCGTTTGAGACATCACCTTTGACCTCACCCTCGTGCTTCGAAGCCTTTGGATGTCAGAGAGGCTCTTTCCTTTTGGAAATATTCGTGACCCGCGACTCCGCACTCAATGGCGTCCATCTGCTTTCAAAAGAGTCTTATATACTCGAGTTTGCTGCATCCGCGTGCGTGATGCATCCTTCTGTTTGGAATTTGCTTTGTGTATAATCTAATCTTTTTTACATGTTATTTATTTTCTAGTTTTTTGTAAACAAAAATCGCTTCATTGACGCATTTCTAATTTGTAATATCTCTTCTGAAAAATTTGAACGATTGTATGGTAGCTTATAAAGGTTTTAATTTCAAATTATTCATCAACATACTTTTCATATTTTGATAAAGTTAAGTAATATTATTTGTGTGTTTTGTTTAAAATACCTTGATTATTTGTAAGCTACTTGCGGTTAATTTTATGATTAAAATTTAGATGTTTTAAAAAATTATAAACATTAATTATTAACATAAACGTAAAAATAACTATTAAAATTAAATATAATTTCACAAATGTATTAAAATATAAATTTCTATTCCTATCAACGTACGGTTCCTAGTATTGTTATTAGAACAATGTTCTAAAAATGCATGGTTTTCTATTAACTTCTGCTAGCATCAATGTTACCATTCGCAGGATGAGTATAGAAATGTTAAACTAAATTATATTATTTAAGCTAAAATTTATATTATTATTATGTTATTACATAATATTATATTAATTTAAAGTACTATTTAAGTTAAAATTTATTATCTATAGTTATTGGAATTTGTACGCGGATAAAAGTACAATATTCAAGTCGTAGCTTCGCATTACTTTAATGTATTTGTTACCAAACTCGTCCTAACGATCTCATTTGATAATTATTCACTTTCATAGTGAAGTGTGTTACGACACTTATTTTGCAAATAACTATTATGAATATTTAATTTGGATCATGCGACTACCAAAGCTATTTTATCTTTTGTTAAACCGATAAGTTTTATTGGTAAGAAATTACTTCCCCCAAATAAAAATTGCTCTTTAATTCATTAACTTCGAACTTTTAGCCAGTATTCCTTCCCTTCTAATGCTCTAACGTTTGGCATTCCAGAAAACATATGTATTGAATGATGACAAAAATGAGTGGAAAAAGAAACAATAGAGAGGATTGAGGAATGACGATTGAAGCGGCAGCGAGAAAGGTCCTTCAGTTCTTGATTAGAAGAGATAATTGATAGAAGGAAGATAAAGAGAAGGGCAAGAATGAGACTGAGGAAGAGGATGAAAGGAATGAGTTGGAGGTTTAAAGGGTTTAGGAGCCATTTGGTATAAAACACTTCAGGAACAAGGGAATCTGTACGCAGTAATTTCTTAAAATTAATGTACACTTATAGTGGTTCGAATACCCACAAACCATCCTAACGAAACGCGCAATGAGTGCTTTTAAGTAAGGCGAAAATATTCCACTTACATCTGTTATTTCGTTATTGGATGACCATTGAGTCAAAACATTTAATATTATTTTGCCAATTCGACAGATGCCCTTTCGAAATTGTTTCTGTATTTTTGATGATTACACATGTTCCTGAAGTAATCGCAGCTAACCTAAAGCGGTTAGAAAAGGACGAACGAGGAACACTTGGAACACACAGCGACTCTTTTAGAAACAATTGGCCACTCACTGACCCACTCATTTGAGAATCAGGGCTGGATATTAATTAAATTCAGACATTTTGACTCATTTTAAGTTGCCCCTTCCAACTAAGCATCGCATTCTGCACCCTGCGGAACTCCACTCCGGTGAGGCGCGACTAGAGGCAGCAAGTGCGATGCTTGTGCAAACGCTAGTGTCCCCGCTATCGCCGCCGCCGTCTCTACCGCCGGCACCGCCACCCTCTCCCCCCCCCCCGGCCACCACCTGAGCCCGCGCTCGGGAACCGCTTTGTCTTCGGGCCGGCGCGCAATTTACGCCGCGCCGACAGCCGGGATCCGCGCCGATATCGATGACCGGCCTCGCGCCAGCCGGCGGCCCGGCGCCATCGGCGCGGCGACGCCAACGACGCCAGCAACGCCAGCCACGCCAACGCCCTTGCGCGCAAACGCGTCAGGTTTCATATGCAGTTGTCACGCCCACGTTCCGCTTCCATGACCTCGCAAGAGCTGGAGATCGGCCTCTGCACAGTGGGAGGCACTCTGAGGTAGGGAGACGATATTGTTATTTTCGTCCTGTTTTTATAAACAAGTAACCTCTGTGAGAATAAAGAGCAGGAAAGGACAGAAATCTATGATGTTTGAAAATATTACTGTAAAATACTTCACAAATATGGTCCTTTACAATTACATTAAAATCTGTTTAATTTTACTTTTTTGCAATGTTGCTATATTTTTTGCTATGTCACACGTTTATGGTATCGGTAGGTACTACATTGGAGAAGTGTGGTGATCATATTATTTGGTCGTTATTAGTTCCTCTTTGAATTAAATACATTAAAAAACTATACTTAGTTTCCAAGTTCACTGTTTATACTTAGGTCAGGGGCGTGGATGTTGCAATAGAGGACTTCAGCGCGGCCATTATGAAATCAGAATTTATCCGCTGAACGTTAGCAGTTTCGTTCTCACATTCAGTTGCTCGCGTGAAGTTGACCTGATGCCTGGATCGTTCATCAATCTATTAACTTCCCCTGTAGCTTCATTTTCTATTCAAGGTGTAATTACAAGCTGCTTTGATAATGGATGGGTTTGTAAAGGTCACTCAATTAATCTATGTTTTGCTATAGATATTAACGCGTACTCACAACATCACTATTTTAAGTAATATTACAGTAGCCAATTATCTGAGACATGTCAATCTGTGCCAGCACGAGCTGCTTTTTCGTCTGGAAAGCCTAGCGCCCTTGGGGGCACCGGCAACGTCCCCTCATTCCTATCGAATTCTCCTCCAAATTTAGAAAGGGGGAACTCGCGCAAGCTGAAGAAGGGGGGGTGAATGTTACACAAAGCATTCGCGAAGTGTAACGAAGAATCGTAGCTTCATACCAAAATATGTTTGCATAGTGTTTGATCAAACAACCGAGATTTGAATTTTGTGTTTATACTTTAGCATTTATTATTTTTTTCTTGTTTATTTTATTTTTCATTTCTGCCTGCATAAAGATATTTGCCACGGGCCCCAGAAATGTATTTGTATGGCGAGTTATTTGCTTATTTCCTTTTAATGTTAAGTTTTATTAAATTATTCTATTCTTGACAAGCTCTCTAACAGAAAAGCATCTTTGATTGTTAAGCCTAATCTGAACGTAGGACGTTAATACATATGCACGCTTAAGTAAACGGAGTTACAAAACCAAGATATTTTTGATTCAAAATGCTTAGTTTTACTCTGAATTGACAATTGTAAATGTGACTGATGTATTTCATTTTAATGTATTGTTTCTTTGTTTAGTACAGAAAATAGGAATTAATATTGGGAATTAATAATTATTAATATATTAAATTTGAGGGCAACATGTGGGAACTAACTGCTTCAAAAGATAGTCATGGGCTAAGTTTCGTGTGACTTATCGCCCCTGTAGCATTTTGTTCAACCCCTTTCTTTTAAACGATGAGCCAGTTGCTCTAGACGCAATGACCGCGAACTCTAGAAAGCTAGTAACTTTGCTCATGACCTTCAAGTGCCAAACTAATCTGATTTGCTAAGCTTGTACAAGCTTTGAAAGAAAGTTTATTAGGAAATACTTCATTATTACAGATGTTGCGATACATTATAGTGTACGATCTGTGTTTGTTAATGAACTACGACAAAACTTAATTGATGTTGTGCATCCTTTATTAATTATGTTGTGAAGCAAAAGTTTTAAATATAGTAGGACTACTTTTGCTGACATGCTCAGCGAATGTAAACTCTATTTGCTTCTAAAATATCTGTTGAAATACTGATTTTCGAATGACATATTACTGTGTATATTAATGCAAATAACTATCCACGTGACATTACATTTTAATCTAGCGGTTAGACCCTTTTTCAAAAGCACTTTTTTTAATTTAACTTCTACCTCACGGAATTGTGACTAGGCCGACGAGAAGTCGGCCGACCGTGCAGCAGCGTACGCAATCGCCGCCGCCTTGGAGCCGCTCACTCGACGTGAAAAGAAAGGCGCGTGGCGAGGCGTTGATAACGTCGTGCCTTTCGTCGCTCTCTTCCTCTTTCTCTCTTGCCATTCTTCGCCGTCGGTTCATCTCGCCACCACTTTTATAAGGCATTTCACCTTCATTTTCGCAAATTTGCAACAGTGCTCTCCGCTCCTCGGCGAAAGCTAGCCGCATCTTTCGTATTTGCGGTGGTAATAAATTGGGAACATGCTCCTTTGTAGAAAATTGACGTCGGTTTTCTGCTTGGTTAGAACAATTTGGAGGAACTAAGGTGCCAGGACATATTGACCCGTCAGCGGTAACAGTTTAGCGTGCCGAGGCTTCCAATATTAATAATCCTTAGCTCAGGGAGTAAGGCTGTGAAATTCCGCCGGAGACCAATATTGACTTTAAAGCAGTCGTTTATTTACGTCCCTGCGAGGCAAAGAAGGGGCCGTGGAGGAGGAATCGCCTCGTGTATATTCCGTGACGCCGAGCGGCACTTTAATTTTACGTGTATTGCGTATGGAAGCTTCGTTCACCCGGGATATTCCGCATTCCCTTGCGACCCCCGATCCCGTTCCCTTCCTGCGCATGCGCGGGGAGTCTCTTAAGAATTCGTAACTGCATTTCCCTAATTGGCGTCGGCCCGGCGGTTGCGACAGCTCCGGCGGCGGTGGGGACGAGGGACAGAACGCCGCCGCCGCCGAGGCGATACTTAGGAGAGTCCCACTCGGCGGAGTAGGGCCGCCGTAATCAAATCTAGTTTTAGTGTAACCTCCCGCCGCCCACTCGCGCGCCGCCGTCGCCGTAATTGCATCAAGAGCGAAACCTAGTTACGGCCGTGAATGCTGCGCTCTTGACGAACCCTCTCGAGCGCCCTCTAACGCCCTGTGCCACCCTCGCGCCATCGGCGGCCGGACGTCTCCTCCGCACGCCTTCCTCGGCGGCTGCGGCTGCGGCTGCGGCCACGGAGGGCGCCGCGCGCCACCAAACGGGCGCGCGTTACGCTGTTCGTCCTCGTGTATAAGAGCGTTCTTTTGGCGCGTTTGGAATAGTTATTAACGTCATTTGACTGGTGAAGGGAATTAACTAAACGATTCTGATAATTGTATTATTGGTAGCGTGGCATTCATCTTAAAAGAAAAAATACATAGACAAGAAATACCACTTCGTGGAGCCAGGGTACTATATTTAACCATCACTCATTCATTCTTAACGCTCAGCGGACTGTTAAATCCTTAACGGACGCTGGTCGTTAGATGTGTCTTTTCGATCCTCTGGTTGATCGCGTTAAGTCGGTATAATAACAGAACTATTACGAAAAATCATTAATTGAAAATAGAAGTTTAATTATCTCCTCATAACATTCCTTGTGGAATAGAGAAATGTTGGTCTTAGCTTTTGTTCAGGAATACAATATAATTATGTATACAAGGAGCTCTTTTAGGTCTAGTGAAATCCTCTTATAATACAAAAATATGTTTGCTGCGCGTATTTGTATTCTACTATTTTAACAACCCATTTTCGTGCATGTACAATTTCAAAATACAAATACCATTTTGCATTCTTCGAGATTTTAACCACATTATTCTTTTTTTATAATTCATTTGGCCAAATATTTCCTAGCAACAGTAACATTCTCATCAGCCCATATTGGAATTTGATCCTTCCCTAAGGTTTATCTAAATTAAGACCTTAAAAGTTTGACCCGTTTAAAATTAATTGTTGCTTACCGACTGAACTAGAGAGGCGATGAAAAAAAGGTGAATCGTCAAGATCGATGTGTGGTGGAAGAAAGGAGAGTGCGGGAGAGTTTCAGCAGTGTCGTAATGCGGTCGTTATTGAAGGCGAATTTGGGCGGGCAACACTTCTTTAATGACGCAGCCGACGCCTGGCCATCGCCGCCAGACCGCGCTCGGGTCGGCCTGGCGGCTGCGGTTTCCCCCTCCGCCCTCCGCACCGCGCCCCGTTTCCCTCCATCCCCGCATCGCGGTGCGCGCGCCGCTAACGCCGTTACGTTGTGCAATCTAATAAACCGAATGAGTTTTATTCCCCCGAGTAATTGTCGTCATGATTTAGCGCTGTGGAATACGGTTTGTGTGCAATCCGGCCGACACGGCCATGCCCTGGTTGTTAAGGGAATTGGTATTAGCCGCGACGTCGCGGGCGATGTGCTTAGGGTTTCCTTTGAGGCGGGCGAATCAAGGGTGTAGCAAATAGGGAACCAGGTAATTTGTACTAAGAAATTTGTTTATTTTGAAGTACATTAAGAAATATTGAAGGTGTTTCTTTGGATTGTCTGATGGTCCAAAGAATTGCTTTTAATATATTACATACTTTGTGTGATGCATTTACTTACCAGAAGAACATATTAAGGAATTTTAACTGCTTTCCTGAAGAAAAGTTGGAAGATGATTTATGTTTTCTTTCACATCATAATAAAAACTAAATGTATTCTCATATTGACCTGTTGTCATCAATAATTTCTTGGTGTGGTACCCAGAATATCTATTAGTTAAAACAAATTTCTAAAGCGTTTTTAAGATTCTCATTGGTTCTTTTCATCATGCCCAGAATAGTTAAAAAAATGTCGAATAATTATTTTATTTTTACGAGAAGTGGTGTACTTCTAACTATATTTCCTTTAATAACGAAAATTGAAGGAAATACAAAGGATAAAAAGTTTGTTGGAAGAAAAGAACAAAACAAATATTCTAAATTAATCATCGGGGAAAACTGTGATGTATGTTCGGCGAAGGCATGGGTCACGCCATAAAAGGTCTTCGCCCAAAAATACTTTCCTATTAATTAAACGAAGGCTATATTTCATTCTCGTGCATTGGTCGGTCGTCCTCGAAATAACGGCGTGAAAGGCCTGTCGTCAGCCGCGTGAATAGGCCGGAAATTGAACTACGCTTTTAGTTAAATATCCAGTTGATGAACGGGGGGACGCGACCGACAGACGCTTTTACTCGCTGAGTTATCTGAGTTGCCATCTCCCGCGTGGGAGCGCTCCAGGCCTCCGCCTCGGCCTCCGCTACTGTGGAGTCCCTCGCCGTCACCGTCCGCTTGCCAACGCATCCGCGGCGCCAACTCCCACGCCGCTAACATCCCCCTGCGGCATCAGGATTTTAACCTCTCTGCCACAATCATCCCAATTGCCACCCCGATGGTTGATTAATTGATTGTTAGTGATTCTGGGCGCGTCAACTACTGAGGTCATTCGTTTCGTAAGTGTAGTGCATTTTTTATCGGTAGGTGGTGGTGATCTTTCTCCGCTGCACGGGAGATCCGACCGTCGCCGACCTACCGTCGACTAGCGGGGTTTCCCTAAGCCACCTGGCACCGCCCAAGCCGGGACAAGTTCTAATCTCCCTATCGGTCTCCCGCATGTGTGGTAGTGTAGTGCATGTTCGTGCGTGTATATTAAGGGGTGACGATAGGACAGGAAGAGTAAGGAAAGATCGCGCGCGTTTCATGGCCCGTTTGTTAGAATACTGCTCCGACATTCGCCTGGTGTTGATCGGAGAAATCACGGAAAACTACCGACCAGAGCAATCGGCCGCTAGAAATCTCAACCACACGACGACTGAATTCGACCTAGGTGACAAGTTAATGTCGAAAATTCTGCGCCGTCGGGACTCGAACCTAAGACCTAACCTCCTGGTCAGAGGCACTGCAGTGATCAGTTAATGTGGCCACTTCCCTCTAAGGGTACAAATACGTAGAACGCTGGGACGCCGACGCCGGCATCTGCTGCTGATAAGCAGCGCTGCTCGACCAGCAAGGGCGGACACATAAGACGCCGATTCGACAGTGTCGAGATCTAGCGGTTCATCCTAGTACTTCATTCATTTATCGAAATTATATCCATTGACTGCCAAGAAGAAAATACACTGTTTTTGTGAATAACAGTAAATGGTGTATGGAATAATAGAATTATTGAACGCTGTTTTTGACAATTATATTCAAAATAGATATTAAGCTGATGCACTCTGATGTTAATTTACGAGAATTATGAGGTGCATGTGTGTTTTACAAAACGATATTATTGATAAATATGGATTAGATAACTTTCCCAATAACGCTATTCAATTGGATTCACGTAACGTTGCAAGACAGTCTACGGAACGATCGTCCAATTCATCAATTATGGGAGATACAGTTTTGAAATTCGTGTATAATCTAATTGTGTACACTCGCATAAAACTGATAAATGCTTCTGAAATTGTCTTTTCATTTAGTTTCTGTTTATTTGATTAATGTTTCACTCAATGTAACTTTTAACATTACATAAACAAATATATTTGAGGTTATGTAGATGTTTACTTGTTCATATACGAAGAAATTTCTTTCCAGCACTTTTCCACATTTATTCGCGTGTCTTTTGCCCCTCTATTACACACAACGAGCCTCACAAACATCAAAACCAAAAAAGTACTCCATCCCTTTTGAATCTTGTGATCAGACACTTCAAAGCCACGACTCGACTGAAAACCAGCGAGTGCAGCCAGCGCGCCGAAACTCCCAAGAGTTTCCGGCTGCTGGCCGGCGCTGGCGGATGGAAGCCGATAGCGTTCGTTGTGTGCGCCTCCATTGGATAACATGGCGCAATCCAGCTGCCGAGTGACGTCATTCGGCGCCGGGCCCTCCCGCGCGAGCAACAAGCGTCTTACGTGTGTGTACCCTTAGTCACCCCTTTTCTACACTCGCCGACTCCTCTACCACCGCTATACTCGGCCGCTAGCTTGTCCACCGCTAGCTTGTCCCGCCATGTCACTCCGCGAACTCCGATGCCACATCTCGTCACTCACCCCAGTGTCTCCACGAGTTTCTCCTTGCTTCCCCGGTGACCCCGCCGCTGACTCTCCGTCTCTGTTCATCCCTGTTGCCGGTGTCTCCCGCCATTCATTCTCGCTAACCTCTGTCGCTGCTTCCTTACCACTGTTTTCTTTCGCTGATCTCCTGTCGCAGTTCTCTCACCACGGCTTTGATACTTCTTTACTTTCTCTTTTTGCGATTTTCCCATGTTTATTCACACTTTTGCCGTTACTACATTCGCTCCTACAACTATTTCTTTTATGGACGATGTATATATTGAAATGTGTATTCATTCTGAAAATTTACAGAGGTGCTGAAGCACTGTGAGGATGGAGTGGTCAAAAAGAGGTGGGAAATATGTGGAAGTGTGGGAAATTTGACAAGATCAAAGGCATGCCGAAAGGGAGAACGAAGAGGGACCGAAGTAATAGGAAAAAGTGGGGAACGATTGATTGATTAACTATTTTATGTTTGTCGGAGGTCAATTGATATTCTCATTAAGTTCCGTAAATGTAGTGCATCTCTATTGCGAGATGGGACTGTTATGCCCCGGGAGGAAGAAGAGAAGAAAAGGATGATTGCGCATGAAGCGTGCCCCGTTGGTTAAGGTACTGCTCAGACCTGGTATTGATTGGGTAAACTGCAGATCGCACCAGCCGGTTGCTAGAATTCGCCTCTAGATAGCAGCTGTCGACGAAGAGCTATGGTCTAAAAGTGTCCTCCGTAGACACTCAAACCCTAGGACCTCCCAGTCAGAGACTCTGCAATGGAAACAGTTGTTGACCTCAACCGATAAGAGGGAACGATGTGAACACATCAATGGAAGTGGCAGAGCTGTAACGGGGAGCAGAACAAGTGAAGAGGACTGCACAGGGAGATAAACGGAAATTGCAAAGCGCCGAAGTGCGATGAAGGGCGAAGGGAGGACGGGCGAGTGCTGCGGCAGAGTACGGCGATCGTTCAGAAGGGAGGTATTCGGCTATCGGCTCGGGACCAGTGCGGTGGTGGGGTGGGCGCCGCAGCGGAAGGATTTTTTTTTTCCGCCGACCGCGCGCGGCGCTGGTGCTTTGGCGCATTATGTCCGGGTCGGCGCTGCGCTCGCGCCTGTGGAGGGTGAATGCGGGCGCCCGCCCCCACTCCCAGCCTCCCGTTGTGAGAGCGCGCGCCGGTGGCGGGCCGCGCGGCCGTCGAGGCCAGGCGACGCGACGCGACGCGACGCAGCGCTCCGGGGCGAGGCCAGACGCGGGAACAATGGAGCGACAGGGGCGAGGCTGGAAGAGGGCTTCTCAGAATCCTCTCATCATGTAATCAGTGGTGTCAAGGACTCCTACTGGTGGCAGTGGCACGCCTCGCGGCACCGTGTCATGCCACGAGCTTCTCTGCGCCACTAGCGTCGGGAGAGGAAACTATTAGAAACCCCGCCGTTTTACAATAGGGATGGCGTTTGTCTCTGGTGGCGGGGTAATGAAGTGCGTAGAGGGGCGATTTCGTCGTGGCACTCTTACCACGGACTCCCGCTCGTGGCATCGACCTTGACAACAGTGGTGTAGATTAATATTTTGAAGAGATCGGTAAACGTGGTTATCAAGAATACTGGTTTTGGGTTTACTGTTAGGATATTCGTTAAAAGGAACTGTTATTTACACACCAATGGAATTATAGGTTTTCTAATGATCAAGGGCGGACGAAAGCTCTTGATCAATCGAATCTTGATCAACGAATCACTCTTGATATTTGTGCCAAATACACTCAGTCATCATAAAAGTGGTAAATACAATATTTTATTTTTTACTTAATTTTAATTATTCAGATTTATTTATCAACTAGATGTTAACCTGACTCGGTTTGTCTTTTCATATTTCCTCCCATAATTTCCTTTCATAATTCCTTCCATAGGAGAACGTGTAGAATTGTTCATTTGTTTTCGTAATTCCCTCGTAATCACGATCTTCTGTATCCTCGTACGTTGTGCAGTGTATATGGACTTCCGTATCACAGCACTAAGAAGGAATAAAGTATCAGTAAAAATAAACATATTTTTAAATGAGCCTTTATCTCTTTTTATTTACTTTGAAGAGTTAACCGCGTGTGAGAGAAGGTCGAACTTTTTTGTGTAACAACACATCGTAAGCTCGGAGATCTTGTTTCTACGAGACTAATTATGCTCGAGCTTCAAACTACAGCGGATAGAAAATGTATGCATCTGTTTGTTTGCGTATGTGGGTGCAGTATTTTTCTGTGATGTCAGGGCATGCCAGTAGACGCATGCCCTTCACAGTCACGAATTAGATTTGCTTAGATATTTACATCATATTTACAATATTTACATTGCGTGAACGTTGATTACTTACGATGTAGACAAGAATGTAGTACTTCCAGTTTACAAAAGTAAAACAATAAAAATAATATTATTAAAGGGTAAATTTAGATTTATTGAAATTCTTAGAATAAGTCACAAACGTGTCACTCATGAATCGAATACGCGCTCGGATATTAGAAAATGCCGTTCAAAGCAACCTTTGCATTGAAAGGAATACAGTAAACTCAATAAATTTGGTGCCGAGCGAATGCAAAAGTTTCGAGAGTGTCGAAAAGGAAAAGCAAAAACGGAACAAAGTGAGAACGCAGCTGGTCGGGGGGGCGAAAGTCACTCGCGTGTACAGCGGCCGGCGACTGCCCAAACGACTGCCCAAACGAATCTTATGCAGACATCTTCCAGAGGCGATAAACAAGAAGTTAGCGATGTAACGAAATAGTAAGATAATCTAACAGCACCCTCAGTCGGATGTGCACCAAATCCACTTTTATCAAGTGGTTTCAGGCCATTTGTCAATTGTCTGGAGGCAACGGTGGACGAACCTTCGGAAGACTGCAATGCTGATGAAGAGGAGTTGTGACAAAATCGCACTCACTTAGGGAGTTCTACTGGCCAAGTCTTGTATCGACGACGTCTGCATGGTTAATGTGAATCTTGGGAAAGATCCAAAGTACCTGCTTTCGTAAATCTACTTTTAACCTGGCACGCGGAAAACAAGATATGCATATTCTGATCATCTCCCTGGCTCTATACTTGTCCAGCATTCATGCGGAGCTTGGTTGTTATGACGCAAGTGCTGTTCATCATTCACAGGAAACTTTAATGTTAATGAGATGATCGTGGCCTATTCGAACCATCCCAGCACTCGCCGGTATTCAGTAAGGGAACTCACGAAAACCCCGGTCACGATGGCCGGCACGAGGACTGAACCCGGACCTCCCGAATGCGAAGTCAGCGTGCCACGTCCTGAGCCACTTTGTAGGTCAACTCTTTTGCGCATCCACTTCTTTTCTCTAGGAGATTGCAATCCAAGCGCTTTTCTACATGTTCACTGTGATTCCAAAATCCACATGGCTTTAAGTGTTTTCTAATGGATGTAACAAACCAACTCGTCGTATAGACATCACAATGCATTACTTACAAAACAATATGTCTAGTACTACTCTATTTTAAAATTAAGATATTGTACATTGTCTTTTTCAATCATTATAATGTGTGACTATTCTTCCTTTTTTCGAATATTTTGTCCATAATTGGTTTTCTTGAAATAATTTTCTTTTCAACTTTCTAAATCTCTGACGTGAACTTCTCAGGGGGGTTCTTACATCCACTTAAGGAATTTACAACCACTTCACAACCCTCGTTTCTAGTCTGCACGTTCTTAACATCACTTCCCTAAATTGCAATTTTGGACCTTTCCTTAGCCTGCATTGTAAAGCCCATGGTTATCGTCTATATTTACTTGGAAATCATTGGATGGCTGCAGCCTCCAAATAGGTTTCCTACGATATCATCTTGTTTTAAAATGGTTTCTCCAAAAATAGTCGTTTTAACGAAATTTAAACGTCTTTCAATAATATTACGATGACACTGTTCCCTCTTCTTACTCTTAACATAACAATGAGTTTTCTGGAAAACATTACATATTATTTCATAAATATATATTACCCAAGATTACATAATATTTTGGTTTATAATAAAATGTTGCACATGAGATTACATATGTAAAGAATAAGTTACTTACTGATTTTCGCTGTTAGAAAATCAAAGTGTATGTAATGAACACCCCATAAAGTTCATAGACACACTAAAAGATCATTTTAACTTAAGAATATTCTTTTTAATTCGGATATTATATCGCATTATTAACTAATAAAATTAATAACACAGATGCAACTGTGACTAGGTAATTCTCTTAAATCCAAATAATGTGCTGCATTAATAACACGGCAACCACGAATGTTGAAATGTTTCGTAGTAATGAGAATTTATTCCCGCATTTAGTGAATTTTTATTTTTCTGGTTGAGTTAATGAGACATAATCAGGACATTTCAATAGATTCCTCAAAGCTGCTTTGCAAAATAATGCTCTGAATCATGTAATACGATTGCACGTAGAAGAATTAAGTGTTATTGAATTTTAACCACTAATTCTTCTCTTGTTTTACATCGAATGTATGGTACATTACAGGGTTTAATTATTAAACTTAATAATTAAACTGTAAATGCGATACTAAATGAAATAAATTGTTCATAAATTAATTTAACCTACAAAGGATTTTTGTAAAATAAAATGTGTATATTATTTTTTTACAATGTTGAATTAAAATAAAATCATCTAAAGAATTGAAATATAAAAAATTATCCATTCATATTTACTTTTTCGCTACTGCTTACGCAGTAGAGAGAAAGTTATGTAATGCTGCCCGAAGAAACGGCGAATTTTCTGCAGAAACAGGACCCTGATAGAAATTACAGATCCCTGGTAAAGGAAAAGTGTATAAATCCATTTACTACATTTTGAAACTAGTGGTGCTACAGAATCCCACAGACTTTCCCGTATTAGTTTTCTATTTCTTTGGGTCTCCGCTAGCTATTTGGAATTGCCACATACTCTTGCCAGGTGCCATCTATCACCGCCAAAAGTATATTTTTTTTCTCATTTTCTTAATTTTTCGGTGTCCAATTGGTAAATCGGAAATATTAATTTTAGAATATTAAAGAACACAAAAATCTAGTCCTAAATGGCAATTTTCTTTCAAAAACTATGTGCCGTTTTAAAGAAAATTGCGTTTTAGCGCTGCTAAAAATGCGAAATTTGAAGCTCATTTTCACAGAAAAGTTTTGAGTTTTCACAATACTTTATTTGAAGTTATTTGAAGCACTTACACTCACAAATATAATAATCTTCACAAATTGCTGGTAATGTGCATATTAAAGATGTGAAAGATCTTTAAAAAATTGCATTTATGTGATTTAAAAAAAAACAAACCAATAACTCAACATAAACTTTACGCCATATTAAAGGGTGAAATTAGCACTATTTGTTACAAACGATTGAGGAAAAAATTTGCAGCCATATATGAGAAAATGGCGTTTGAGCGTTTCTGAAAATGTGGGCTACTTTGAGCTACTTTTCACAGGAAACGATTGCGTATTCGAGAAACTTTACTTGACATTATTTAAAGCACACGTACTCGTAAATATAATAATGTGAAAAAATCGCCGCTAATGTAAATATTAACGACGGGAGGGACAAGTCAAAAAATTACATTTTTCCGATTTTTGAAAAACCAAACAATAGAGCTATATGGCGTTTCGTCATCTCATAAAATACATTAGTCACTATCCCTATCAAAAGTTTAAAGAAAAAATTTGTAGCCGTTTTCGAGAAAATCTTGTTTTTGTAATTTATTTAAATTGCACATTTTGCACGCAATATTGCGTGAAAACTACTAAAATGTTCAAAAAATGCACATGACCTGAATGAAAGAACTCACTTTGGACAACAAATTTTATTTCAAAGAAAAATCTCTATCGTCAATTTTGTAGTTCCAGAACGACGCCGAAAAAAAATTTAAACTTTTGCAATTTTCGAAAATTTAGAGTTATCCGCGAAAATCGGACCTATGCCACTTTAATATGTGTATTTTACTCAATTCATACAAGAAATTTGAAGAAATAATTTGGAGCCGTTTTTGAGAAAATTTTGAAAATGTCCGCGGAGCTTCATGTAAAGTACCCCCAAATTTAACAGAATCTTTTTTCAAAATCTCAATGCTTCGACTAGAACCATATCGACTGGGAAATATCCATTTTGGAAGAAATCGTACCTATGGTTTAGGCGCTAGCAGTGTTCTTAGACGGTCAGACGGACGGACAGACAGACAGACAGACAGACACAGAAACAGACAGACGGACGGACGGACTTTTTCCTTTCAATTGGTTTTTTGGTATCGAGGACCTAGAAAACAGGGTTTCTGGCTACACCACGTGTTAGGGGATGTTTTTCTTAATTTAACAACTGGTTTTATCCACTTTTTCGTTATCACGGCCCGGCAATGAATTTTTTTCCGCCAAAAATTGGCAATTTTTTCGAGCAGCATTACATAACTCTCCCTAGACTACGTATATCACTCCATGTATACGTACTTAAACAGGAAAGTAAAAAGGTCCTCTAACACGTGGTGTAGCAGAATTGTGTGGGCCCTTGACACCGTGAAATTGGCCAGCCGGCCGTTCGTCTTTCCGTCCGTCCTTCTGTCCGGTTGTCTGTGAAGCTAGCAGTTAAATCGTTCAGCGGATTTTCTTTAAATTTTATATTCCCCAATATATGTGGCTGATGTAGCGGCCCTATCAATTTGAAACTGATATTTTAATTCTAAGGGGTATCTTATATAAAGCCCTTGTGACATTTTCAAACTTAAAAAAAAGGCTGCATCGTTTTTTATTAAAATTTCTTGTTTGATACTGTGAATGACGTTTAAGAGATTGGTGCAGGTCTCATATTCGTTGAAAGGTCATTTTCGTTGATTTTTCGGAAATTTCGAAAACTCAAAATTTTTTTCTAGTCTTCCTATAACTGAAATATTAAAGATTCTTTTCCGTTGATGAAATCTGTTCCGTAAAAATAGATTTTGAAATAAAGTCGTGTTCAATGTTTCGAAATTTTGAGTATTTTTTGCAAAATTTGTTGTGAAATGTAGACACATTTAAATTTTTGTTTAAACAATTATTTTTCAGAAACTGCTCCATCGTTTTAATTAAATATTGTTGTTGGATAGTCTGAGGAACATTTAAGAGACGTTTTAAGACGTTTATACGTCTCATGTTGAAAACTAATTTTTCGAAAATTCAAGAAATTGAAAATATTTTCGGCGTCTTCCTATAATTACGAACATAAACATTTTTACTTCCTTGCCTTTTTTAAAGGTCGAAAATAATATCATGTTCATTTTTTCAAAAATAGGAGTACTTTCTGCGAAATTTTATGCCAAACATGCAGTTTCTATTTTCTTTATAACATTTTTTCTTAAAAATGGGACACATTTTTTAATTAAATTTAGAGCTTAGATAGCGTAAAGGACTTAGGTAAGCGTAAGCGTAAGAGACTGGTATAGGTCTCATGTTCGTTGAAATGTCTGATTTTTCGAAAAAAAAATCGATTTCTTTGACAACTACAGTTGGCAATATACATATTTTTTCTTAAGGAAATGTTTTCATCAAAAAAAGGTCTTCAAATAAGATCATCTTGAATTGTTTGAAAATATGAATATTTTTTGTGCAATTTGGCGACATAGTCGCCAGCCCCCAAATTTACTGCACATTGTGAACAAAATTCCAGACAGTTGGATGCTTCGTAAGTTGGAATATTTTTCACATTTTTTGTTCGTTTCTTGCATTTGAACTTGTGTTATACATTTACAAATTAATTATTTAGAAATTATTTAAAATCTATTTGAAATACTTGAAATAAAAATTGCTAGCCATCAGGGAATATCAGTGGCTCCGCAACAATGATTAGGAAGCTAATTTCTGTGAATTACGTCTTCTTGTTGATACATGATTTACCTGTATGTAAAGCAGTTATAATTGTGAAATTTGTGTTGATATTTGCTTGAAAATATTTGTTTTTTCCTCCAAATGTTCTACGATTTGTAATGAGTTTTACAAAAAATAACTGAGGTGTGTTAATTCAGATATAAATTGTGGTATAAATAGTATTACATAACTATTAATAAAGGCGAGAATGTGCGTGCTGTTGTAGCACCACTAGTTTCATTTTGAATTTCTAGGTTACATACTTGGTTTTGTTTTACGATAAATGAGTTGCAGCTTGTTGCTTTGTGACCTAAAGTTTTCATGTTCATTTTTCATTTCCTTCACATCGCCATCTATGACAACCTATAAAAAGTCCTTTACAGAGCAGATTTCTGCTAGAAACATCTGCCGCAGTAAGGAGTCCTGACTCGTTCGTTTCACAGAGCGGCGAACATCTTTCGAGAAGTCGTTGTGAAGTTTGGGTAGTCTGCTAGGCGCATGCCTTCCGCAACTGCTTTCGCGACGAAGTTGCACCGAAGCCTCCCGCGCACGTTATCCGTCTCGCACTGCGTCATTCCCGTCTCTCACTCCCTCCCTCACACAGTCCCTTTTCACCTCTCTCCTTTGTTTCTCTTCGTGTCATGCCAATCCTTTTTCCTGGGACCCTAGTAGGTGCCTGGGTCGTCGCCGTCCGTCTTTCCGTCGTCGGCGTCGCTCCGGCCGTGCAACCATGGAAACGAAGTTGGGCTGCGCAAATCGACAGACCACGGGCGAAGGGATCCCAACGAGGTTAGGCTTACCCAAACATGTAACTCACGTCCTCGCTTGCCCCACATCGTACAGCTCGCCCCGGCGCTCGAGTATCCTCACCGCCGCCGCTCCATATCCTCAAGTGCGCTGTCTGCAAACGCATTTCCTCTCCAATAGGGTCCTGATTTAATATTCTTCTCGCACAGTTGTGTTTCTGTTTCATTGAGAAAGGTATTGGCTTTTTAAACTCGCACGTCTGGAAAAAAGGAAATCGCAGAGGGAACATTGAAAGTCGCGCGAGCGACTGGCGAAAAGTTTGCCTATCGATCTTTGCGTGTCGCTTTCGGCGTTTTCATTGTGTATGCTTTCCTGTTTGCAGCTTTTGTGTTTGTGCGGTGTGGCCGCCGCAGAAACTGTTACAATGGAATCAGTCACCTGAGTTTTCTATCGACGGGGACTGTGACCGCAACAACCCGTTCGATATACCTCTCACCCTACTTTATATTCTGGTGAATTCCGGGAGATTCGGGGGCGAGTGCTGCCATTACTCCCACCTCCTAGTCACTTTATCAACTTCGTGCTCCATCTTTGCACGCGTTCTGTCGTAGAGGTACTTTTAATAGGTAATGCAGTACGTAAAGAGTCCGTAGGATTTCATTTTCTGAAAGATGATACTTATGATAGTAATTTTCTTACTATTATCACTTCATTGCGTAATAGTTGGTTATACTTAATTTCTCTGTATTCTTTTTGATAATGCATATTCATAATTTATATTTTTATCAATTTGTATGCTTATTTTTTGCATATAATTTGAGTAATGCGACAAGCAATTTAATTTTCTTAAATTTAGTGATTGGAGGGTTCTTAAAAATCCCATTTCTGCAATTACACTCAATCGAGAATTTTCCTTCTTAGATTTCCATATTAGCTTTATCCTACTTGTTTATACAAAAACCTTCATGAAACTTTTTTATGTTTCAATATCTCTCGCAAAACCGTACTATACTCATATTGTAAAGGAAAATAAAAAATGTATAGCTTCACGTGTAAGGCATATATACTATTTTTTATTCCTTATGTGTATTAATAGGACTTTCAAGTAGTCCTGTTAGCACCTGTTTAAGTAGTCCTGATTTTTTCTGAGTTGTATATTCCAATATTTTACAAAATAAACATAATCTGAAATATTTTTCAAGAAATGTTCTTGAAGATTGCAATGAATATCTCCTTACAGCATCACACTAGAGAAGGAAATATTTTCATTATGTGTTCTAACACTTTAAGCCGAAGAAAATATTGACTTCAATTCCATTTACATTACGTACGAACATCTATAAAGTAAGATTGTGAAGAATATTCCAAACAAACGTTCAATGCTTTCTCTAAATTTTTGTGAAAGGAGAAATGGAATAAATTAGAATTGAAAAAAATATGACAGTCATACACGAGCCACGAAACTTTCTGACAGCTTCCTATGTCAATTTTTATCTGAAGTCACGTCCACATGTTCTCTAATACTGCTAATCTCACGTAAACCCCGGTTTTCGAGCACCAACTTTTACTGTCTCCGGCCGTGGATGTAAAATGAAATCGAGTTCGCGACAAAAAAGTGTAATAAAGCGGTTTAATCCAGCCAGGCCACAATGGCCTCCATTGCGTTTTACTATAATGTGCGCTCTTATCTGCTGGACTTTTAACCCTTAACAGCAGCTGAGCCACACAAACGAATAAATAAAGCAGCCGGGAGAAAAGAAAATAACTGGCTCTGCCGGAAGTTAACTAGGTGGAATGCCTCAGGATAATGATTCGATTCAATTTCTCACTACCTTTGAACATTTTTTCTAAATCCGAGGGGAAACTATTACTGCGCCATTGGTATCTGTTACTTACTTTTACCGAAGAGAACATTTTGTAAATTCCATGATTTTTAATTTTGTAATGTGTAATCTCACATATTTCTTTCCTCTCATCTGTCTCCCGTTATTGGTTTTATACCGTGTCTTCTCTGGTTTTGGTTTAATATATATTAAAATTAGCAAGGAATTTCAATTTAGACTTGAAGTGTTGAATTTCATGAAATATTTTAACTTGGAGAGGTGATATTGATTGCATAAGTTCCTTTAGTGCCTACGTGTGGTCAGAATACTTCATGTAATTTCTGATTTAATGTGTTAGAAGTACATGCCAGTGGTTATTGCATTTACTTGTGCAGATCCCTTATTTCATTATTCCTTCATTGCTCTGTAATTAGGTATATGCAAAGTAATGTAATTAGATACATTGAAGTAACAGAATTCGTCCGTTATTTTGGGTTAACTCGTGACTTGGAAAAGTATTTGTTTTGTGAAATTCGTCAGGGAATGTACTCTGCTCAAATGCAAATTCTGAAATTCAACATTCTTTCAATCTTCATAACATTAAAAATATCACTGAAATTCTATTCTCAAACACAATTCATTTACTACAAAATATATAAAAAAGAGTTACTACAAATGTATAAAAAAGACGTTTTGATTCTATTTGCATTTCTTGGCTTTCATGGACAGAAATACGTTTGTAATGTTTTTGAAGTTTCTCGGCGTTTTTAATTACACAGTTAAAACCTTAATTCTAAAAAATAACATGGAATATCCTGTTTACTTAATAGGTTAATTGTGACCGTTTGCTTGTTCACTTGATTGCCTCTTGAACAAACATTGTTTAAGAAAATACGGTGAAAATAAGTAATCTGTAATTTTAACTAATACCTTACTAATTCCAAAAAATACGATTAGTTTATTTGTATTCATATTGTGGTTTTTAAAACAAATTAATTACACGAATATTAGGTTGTATTTAATTAGTTTATAATTATTCTTTGTAGTTTATTTTTAGAGTTATTCTTGCTTTACTTTATTTTGCAATTATTTACATTTTTGTTTCAAGTTTATTTCATTCACTGTATACATGTTCAGTACTAAATTTCTTTAAAATGCGCCTACGTATCTGAAAGCAAGGAGAGGATGATATTACAAGAAGTTCAATAATTTTTACATATGCATTGGAAAATGAACTGGCTTTTTTATTTTCATGTGAAAATGACAAGTACTGTAGTAATACATTATGAAACGCTGATGTAATGGTGGGTATTAATACGATATTACTCGTACACGAGTTTGATATCGTAAATTTCACACGAGTGTATTAGGTTTCATATGGTACGGGTTTTATACGGTATTGTTTCTACGACTTTTATAAATTCAACTTTTATGAAAAATGGTTTCGTGGCAGTTTATATGCAGGATTCAGCCAAGGCCAACTAGCAGACAGCTCGCTAACACTACCCTCGCATGCTGCCGCACGTCTCTGTGATCGGTCAAAAAACAGTATCATAAGGAAGTTTGTATTGTAATGACTATCATTATGCAACTGGTTGCAGTCATCAAATGACAGCATTATACAATGGGAGTAGAAAAGTTACTATTTTTATATTGTATGTCTATTTCACAATGTTTAAGTGTTTAATAAATTTCTGGCATTTTCTACATAATAAAATACAAATTGAAATGTATTGTAATGCGTTCAGTCACAGATACGTGACTAATAGTCATAACACGCAGTATTTGTCAAAAAATTATATAATAATACTTTTTTTATATATTCCATTCCTCAAATTAAGAAATTACACCACAAATAAAATATTACTTCAAATATAAATATAGCGAATTTAGGCAAACAAAACAATTTTGGGCATACTACAAATCGAGTAAGATATTTACAATCTTGAATTAATTTAGAGGAACAATGAATTGAAACAGACGCTGATAATACAGAATAAAAATTCGATTTTATTGCAATTGCTGCATAGAATGAATTCAGTCTCCATGGAGAATTCATATTTGAAACGTAGAGTAATTTAAGTGAACTCTCCATCATTGGAGAATAATAAATTCGAACAAAACATGAATGGAGTGTCTCATCTCTGTGCGCTCCCTCTCAATAAAATTCGCCCAAACGAGCAGCCGCCTTTTAACTCCATCCCGTCGAACACTTGCTGTTGCGCGAACGAAGCGCCCCACAAAAAGGGCCGAACCATCGTCCCCGCTGCCGGGCAAGCGCGCTCGAGCCGCCTCTTTCGGCCATTAGCAGACGCGGCCAGCCCCGCCCCGCCTCGGCCCTCCCGGTTCCGCCCCACCCCGCCACGCCCCTCCCCACCCTGCTCCGCTCCGCCTCCCCGCACAGTCCCACCCTGCCCCGCCAAGCCCCTCCCCCCCGGCCCACCCCGCCCTGGTCTGCTCCGCCTCGCCCCTGCCCCGCCCTTGCCCCGTCGCTGCCCTGCCCCTGTCTCTCCCCTGCCCCAGCTCGCCCCGCCACGCCCCTCCCCGCCCCGCCCCGTCACCCAGTCCCTTCCCAGCTCACCACGCTCTTCCCGGCGGGCGGGCGGGCCTCTCCGCTCCGCTCGCTCGCACAAAGCAGCGCGGGGCTGCGTTTCGGGTCGGGCGCTCCTGTCCCGGCGTCGTGCGCTCCCCCACCCACGTCCCACCGTTCCCGCTCGCGCGAATAACGAATGCAGGGCGGGGCGTTGTCGTCGCGTGGGACACGGTGGATGGGTGGGTGGGTGAGTGGGGGGTGTGCAATCGTTTCGCCTCCGCCGCCGCGCCGCCTGTCGGGTAATCAATCAGGGGCCCGGCGCGCCCCGCCCCGCCGCTCGCCACCTGCCCCGCCCACGCGCGCGCCGCCGCCGCCGCCGCCGCCGCCGCCGCCCCGTGCCGTTCCCGCCCGATTGATCGCCGCCTCGCCTCGCCGCGCTCCTGTGGAGGACCTGGCTGGCAACGCTGCCGCGTGGCTGTGACGCTGATAGCGATGCTTGCACACGCTCACCCTAGCCCGAACGTCGCAGCTCTAATTCAGATCGAGGAATGGTTGTCTAGGTTTATTAATATTCATCTATGTGTTTTCTGCCAATCATCTCAGTAATTACTCATGATTGTGTGAACCGTGAATGGTTCGCTTAGATGTATTATTTCAATTTATTTTACTGCAGAAAATATGAGTCATAAATCGATTCTTGATTCTGTATCCTCTAGTTCGTTATTTCAGAGTTTGCTCACGATAAATTTTCACCTACATTAATAGCTATAATTGGAGTATTGTCGGGGATGCCCAGCGAGCAAACTAGCTTGTCATCCCATTAACTTCATCCAAAACTAGATATTATTAACTTATGTATTTGTCTTCTATGTAAACTTAGATTTTATTATTGATGGAAGTTCAAGGTTAATGGTCTCAATTTCACTTTTTGTAGTGAATGCAGCATCATCAGAGGCAAAGTTGTGATGAAGTTTGTGTTTGCCAACCGTCACAACAGGTTACTGTAGGCTAGAATACCCTAGTCCCTAATAGTGGTGGAGCACCGCGCACTGAAAATGTTTACTCTCAACTACCCCAAACACAGATGGGTTCTATCCGAATGGAATAATCTCGCCAATAATATATCCATAATTTAACATTCATGAAAGCAGAACCAACTGTTTCGAGAGATACTGTTTATGCATAAAATACAATGAATATTAAATTCAAACGCAATAACTACGTGAAAATAGCCTAAGCAATTTTCACCTAGCTTTAAATTATTCCACAGTGTTATACTCAGAATATTCGTTATTATTTTAATGTATACATTAATGTAATACATCCAAACATTACATTAAAATAATACGTATTTAATGCATGCATTAAAATAACATCTTTAAAAATATTCCCACTGCTAATATTTTTGTTTCACAGCCAACATTGATAATGATCTTCATGAGAGTGTTGTATTTTAGAGAATCGCGAGTGATGAAGACGCGCTCATGAGCGTGTGTGCGGCGCGCTGAGGTTGCGGTTACCGCGAGGGAAAAGTGTGGGCGTCGGCAGCGCCCGGGGCGCTTGCGGCGGCGGGGCTCGGCGCCAACTTTCTTGCCCAAATATTGACTGCGCCGCCCAAAAAGGGGGCAGGCTCCGCTGGTCGCCGGAGTTGCAGTCCTCTTTCCCCGTGGGCGCGCGTGCGAGAGGCTGAGTGGAGTGGACGTTGCTAGACGGCCCGCAAGAACACCACGTAAGGGTTGCGCTTTACGACCGGAACCTTTGCATTAAGGCAGGGTTGTTAATGGAAAGAAAACAAAGAGGGCGATATGAATATGCAATCTGCATGAGTACGAACTGCGCTTTGAGGGGGATTTGACGTCATTTGTGGCTAGTGACATGCTTTTAAGTATGCAGCTTCGTGAAAATTAATTGGGTTGTAGAAAAAGGACCGTCATTTGAGACTACTTTTTAATAGATTTTAGATCAAACATACAGTATTAATTTTAGTTTATAGCAAATATTCACTTACCGGATTTTATTTCGTATTTGTTTTTTTATGAAATGTCCTTTAAGACTACTGTTCCTCACGGTGTGGTTAACATAATTTCCAGCAACAGAATTGAACTTTCTACTCTACTTATTGCTTTGGAAAAAAATTGGTTTTCTACTGCACTTATTGCTTCGGTTAAAATAGGTGTTGTAATTGTCATTTGAGTTCAAATCGTCTCGTGTTGTTTTACATAACTAAGCATAAAAATTTCTTTGCCGTATATTAAAGGAAACATTAAAATTTTTATTTCACTACAGAACAATTTAAAAATGAAAACAATACTTTTGAAATAATACATTTAAAAATAAATATATGCACTAGATCAGTTGAATTATAATAATCATGATTTTTCAATTACTAGTCTGCGTACTTTTCCATAGTTTTGTTCATGGAACTATTTTATAAGACAATATTAGTAAATTGAAAAAAAATGTTACAACCAAATCTTTCAAGTGAAATATTTATGACGTTTTAAAAAATACTATTTCTCTTTCAATAGTTGAGGACTCCTGTCCTGAAAACGAAGTTGCTTCCGATATCCGGAGCGCCATCTTGTATTCCAGAGGAGCGTTGCAGGGCTGCTCCGCCCGTGGAATCAGTGCGCACCGGAGCGAGGAGCTCCCGCGTTGCTGAGAGGTGACAAGCGCAGCCGGTCTGAGACCTCCCTCCCCTCCATCCCCCTCCCTTACCCTCCCCCGCCCCACCCGCCACCACCGTCTGCACCTCGTGACTAGCAGCGCCTCGCCGCGAGCGGATTTTCCTTCTCGGAGACTTACAGCGTACGCGCACTTTCAGGCGGCGTCGTCGTTTTTGACGTCGGTGCCTTTGCCCGTTTGGCGTTTCTTCACTTAACGATGATGATGGGAATCTTATTCGTTAATCCTTCAACCTTACCCATCTGAAACTGTGCACTAACCCTACCCTGGGTGGGTACGCCACTCCAACGACTCTGGCCACAAAATTTTTAAATTTCACAATTTATGTTAAACATGCCACAACAAGCACATCAACAAAGACAAGTCAACAAATGCTCCCCCTCAGTGTTTCCAATCACTGCAGAGGAAAAAATCAATGAAAATCTTGTGGGATAGACGTCAACCTTGGGTAGGTTTTAGGGGTTAACGGAATCAATGATCGAATCCACAATCTACATCCCACAAACGGATAACGGAGTGCACAAAAGAGAGAGAGCATCCGTGTTTTACTTGGATAGGATAATGACTTTTTAGGCTACATAGTATATTGGCATAAAAATGTATGGTAAATTATACATTGGGCAGATTCAGGGTTATGATGTTAATAATTGTGAAGGTCGATGCCAGGAGCCTTGTCGCCAACTTGGAAATGCGTAATGAAATGTCATCTGTGTTCTAAAAGTATTAGCTTATATTTTTTTTCTCTATAGTCAATGTACTCTCTCGGTTACGAGTTCACATTGTTTCCATTTTCTGAACTCCAATCTGTGTCTCTTCGGTCGCATTTATTACGATAAGGCATGAGAGCTGCTATTACCATCACAGCTACTATTGTGGCTATAGACGTTCTTACCATATTTAATGACGCTATGACCAATACCATGACTGTCCATTCGTCTTTATCTCATTCTCTATTTACTCCCCCCGGTCCCACGCTCATTGTTTTTTTTAATGAAAGTAGTTCAATTGGTCCGACATTTTCTTTTACCTTTCGTTTGGAAAACCATATATTGCAACCTACTGTACAAGAAGTAGCATGTAGGAAATAGCATGAACCAGTGATGTAGAAGTAGAAACCATTTTTTATTACATCTTAAAAAAATTTAATAGTAATTGTAGACACTAAACATCTCCGATATTGATTTTGTAATGAATGCATATACGTAGTATCTTTCAATATAAATTATACTATATTCATCACGTTTCTCCGAAACAAAATAAGTAAAAGGTTCTAAACATTTCTACCCTTATTGTGGAAGATAGCATACGTATATTTAGTGGCAAATAATCACCCATCATAATCATCTCCAATTTCTTTTATAGAGGGCTAACCAGAGTTAATGCATTCACCTGCTGTGCTATTGCCGCCAGCAGTTCTCCTCCGCCGCCGCCGCCCCGCCCCCTAGCGTGGCCGCCGCGAGGAGCGCCTTCGCCGCGTCCTCCGCGCGGCGCCGCATCTATAATGCAGGTGATTGAGGCGGCGGCTTTTAGCGCGGGCGGAGAGAGGTCGCGAGGAGCGCGTCGGCGCTGGCGGGGCGCTGCATTAACCAGCACGCGGCGGCGGGCGCGCGCCATCGCAGGAGGGGCGCGCAGGCGGTGGGCGTGGACCTTGGTTTAGCGTCTTTGCGAATGGCTAATTTGCGAAGTGAAGAGTTGCATCTTTGTAATGTAGCGTAAGTGTGTAATTAGTGTTAGGGCATGCTAATTAGATGATTAAAGTCATTGACAGGAGAAAATGCGAGAGGTTCACAGAGATGTCTAGTTCAGGGAAGGAAATTGCTCTTTATGTCGTTCTGTTTGGTAAGACTCTCATTATTGACATTCGTACCAAACAGAAGTAAATTTAATACAATTTCCGTCATTTTGTAAACAACTCCCATTTTCTTCTGTCAAGCATTACTCATTTAATCAGAATTTCGTAACATAGTGTAAGCGGCCCTGCATGCCTAAGATTATAAGTTGAGACGATACGAATATTAATAACCGGTTCATGCATTTTATTATCAATTCCGCACTCTTTTCATAGAAGTACTATTACACAAGAAAAACGTCGGAACATTTTTTTCGGCCTGGTGACGCAGACCAATTCCGTGTTAAACATTAATGTTATCAATTGTGTTGAGATGTGGTCTACGTTCCCAGTATATCATATATCATTCGTTAACCTGAATCCTTCCCCTAATTCCCAATCTTACCCGGTATCAATTTATTTTTTGTGCCACTTAATGAGCCTACAGACTAGTACACTTAGCTCTGTCTAAATATTGCTGCCTCTCCGTTTAAACCGGTCCAAGCGCACACCTGTTTACGATCTGCATTGGACACGGAAAACATTGACTACACCGTCATGGGATCACAAGCCACATCGGTGGAACTGTTGGGAAGGTGAGAGGGATAAGTCAACCTAGCTGTTCTCTAGGAGCCGAGAAGCAGCCGGGTAAGGACGTCTACCGTTTCAGAAGGTAAATCAGAACGGAAAGGAAGGAAATTCATGCATACTTACTCCATTTGTACTTAATATAAAAGCAATTATTACTGTTTTAGTAAATATAAACAGTTTGAATGTAATATTGAATATCATCCAATATCCTTCACAAATCTATACTCTTTTGGGAATTTTCACTTACAAAATTATGTCAAAATTGACTACAAACCATTGCAATAAGGTGTCTTTTCAGTGTTGTATAAGTTGTTGCTGTAAATTAAACAAATCTTTGGATCTGAAGTTAACGATAATGCCGTTGTTATGTCCTTGATTTATCAGTGCAATACGGAAAATTTTAATTTTCGAATAGTGCCAGCTTACAAACACGTTCTAAAATATCGACTAGTTGAGTTGCACAAATAGAAATTTAAAATGTTGTTTTATGTTTTCCCTATTTTTGATAAGATATTCTGTGTGCAATTAAAATGATACATATTACAAAATATTAACAGAAGTGCAATTAAAACACCTCTCTTATTTTCATTTATATTTCAATTATCAACACAGATTGTGTTTTGTGTGTTTAAAATGCCATTGAATTATTAGGTAGCTTCAATGATTTACATATCATAGGAAAAAATTATGTTCTCGGAAATGTAACGAGTTTTAAAACCATTCTCTGCACACCTAACCTACAACACTGCGATTAGATTAAGTGTTGAGGCTTAGAGAGTGCTACGTAGCGAGAGATCTTATTTGTAAGAAAGATGTCAGTGTTTATTTTGGATCACTTTTAAGAAAGGGCTACCATGGAAAAATAGTACTTCATTTTTTTGGTCTTCTGAGTGAAATAGATCTACAGATGCTTTCGACTGAAAACTTCATCATTTTAAATCGCCATAACACTTGAAGTATGGAGAATGCAGAATGATACATTTTTCATTATTAAATTTGCAGACAGGGAAAGGTAAGACATATATTTTTAATAAAAATGGGATATTGAGATATCTTTCCATTAAAGATTAAAATAATATTTTGAAATATTACTTCCGAATCTGTCTACTCTCGTTCTGAAACCAGCTAAAAGCCATATATTTCTACGGGAAACTTCAGAAACCAATGTCGTATTAACAAAACAAAATATTAAAAACCATGAATTATGCAAAACACAAACGAGTAGTCTCATAAATACACATATTCCACATCGGATCTGAAAATTATGAAACAAGCTTTATTGATTGTAATAAATGTCTGGGTTGCTTTGCTATTACTTCAGACTCCCTTGCACAACCACATCCTTTGATATATATCAAAGATCAGCTTTACTGCGACAAGGGAAAGTACTGTCAGAAAACACACGAAGAATCAGAAAATACTTAAAAGTACTAACCGCCAGTCTTAAATTCTTGAAACCAAATGGCTAACGAGAGGGTGTTCAATTTTTTTCAATGTGAGGACGTAGTTCTGTGTTTTTAAATTTATTTCCATATCCGTATTTTTTCTGAATTTAGTTTCGTGTGCATGTAGAGGCAGAGATATTTGATTTAGATGGCCGCGTTCATGAATATAGAAAATGTTCAATTACACTGAAGGAGGTGGAAGAGTGAAATTTCCGAGGGCCAAAAGTATTTTCCAACGGGCTTTCATCTAGCTATTACGTCGGCAGCACTCGCCTAGCGTGTGGCTCTAATCCGCACGGCGAGCCAGCGAGCAAACCAGTGCGAAGTCGCGTGGCGGCGTCGGCGTCGGCGGCGGTGGCCAGTGGCCCTCGCGCTTCACAGTCGAATCTCCAATCGCATTCCGCGCCGGTAGCTCCATAATTAAGCTGGCCAACCGGAGCGCCCCTGATGAGGCGCGGCGATGCGCTTCCCTGTGCGCGGAATTAATGACAGGAAAAAGTCGACGTGGCGTTTTATTTGCCGTCGTCGGGGAAAAAGGGGGTGCCTTTGGGCGGCGCGGATGTTGGTGTTGCTACGGTAGCGGGATTTCGGCCGATTGATGGGGTGCGAATCGCTGTAGGTCGAACATCTGATGTTGGATGTTGAGGTTTGGTGCCTTAGTCCGACGATCGCGTTTGTTCAATTTGGTGTGGTGTTTGATGTTGCCATCCAAGAAATTTCTGTTCAGCTCTAGTAGATACCATTTTCAGGAAATAATGAATCGTATTTTCAGTTAACTGTTTCTCAAATGCGTGCCTCTAAATTGAAGTACATTGATTCGTAATTAAATGCTGTTCACTTTTCAATAATTGTCTCACTAATAAGAGTATTATATCTTAGCAGAATATTTTTAATATATGAATTAGAAATAAATAAATGTAGTACATTATACACTCAATTGTCGCCATCCTGACATCTAAGTGAATTAGAGATTACGTGGGAAATAAGGTCCACACAGAAAATGTCATCCGTGATTGTATCCTTGTGACTACATATAACAAACATATGGGTTCAATTCACTGTCGGGGTGATGAATGAACTTTGAACAAATTAAGATAATTAACATACTTATCTCTTTTCTTAATTGATTTCTATATTGATAATGATTATAATTTTCATAAAAATTTAATCTATTTAAAAGCTGTATAGTTTCATGTATCTGTTTTTTTCATATTCTCTAGATTTACTGTTTAGTTTTTTCCACTTTGTGTGTTTGGAAAGTGTTTCTTTTACGGAAAATATTATATATTTTAATTTATTATTTATATTAAGACAAGATTACACGCCTTTCATACGATGAAAGATGATATTTTAAAATTGTTTTTCACAATATACTTAAACGCTTCTTAGCAGCGAATGTGGGAGTCAGAATCGGTTGGTGGTTGGGGGAGTCGATGTAGCGCAAAATTAGATCTCTCTAAACAATTTAGCTTAAGACGCAGCCAATAAGCTTGTTTCCAAAGGCCAGGGCATGTGACGACAGTTAACTGAAACGTGTGCAATGAGCGTTGATCTAAGTATGGAATTAGATAAATAATGTCTTTCTTTCCTGTTATGAATACATCATATGTTAGTTATGGATGCTGGCTCGTTAAATGTTAAGTTGAATTCGAAATAACCCTACTTTAGTGGATATAATCCCAGTCTAAACATTTGATATCTCCCCTTTGTATCACCTTCTTGGTATTGAAGGAATGAAACCTAATGAGTTCTTCTGCATCCAGCTTCTAATCTGAACGCCCACTTCCTATACAAAATGCTAGGTCTACCCTCTTGCATAAGCAATGATTATCGCCCTTAAGGACCCTGTGTGCTGTCGTGTGCGGTGTGGGAGCCACGCCCCCGCAATTGCCGCTCCGCCCGCAGCTGCCGCCCGCCCCCGCTTCTTCCCGTCAATTTGTAGCGCTCTTTTTCTGCGTCCGGGAGCGATTACCTCTCCGCTTAGGCTCCGCGTCGCCGAGTGTCGCCGTGATAGATGGCTTCCGAGCCCCACCGGCTACCAGGGAATTTTCCCCCGGGGCCACCTCCGCGGTTTGATTGATGGCGTTTTCGGTTGTCTGACGGTTGCGTAACTTTATGGGTAACGGAAACCGCAACCGACTCTTTTTGTTTATTAAAAAACGGAGGGAAAACTTTTTTCTCCGGGAAACGAGGAAAAAAGAAGTCCGATGAAGCTTTATGTTTTTACTCGAATGCCCCCTCCACGCCCTCCCCCCCACGCAAAAATAAAATATAGTCTGCCGATACGAACGGCGGAACATGCTCAGCACATTAACCCAGTTTCTGCAACGTTGGGCAGGAGAGTTTAAATACGAAGCTAACGCGGCGCGGGAGAGGTCCGTTAGCATAATGAACAGGCTGGGTGTGCCACTTATTAACGGAGCCCCGGTATGGCTATACAATTAACAGGGTCCTCGTTGTGCTACGATGTAGGGGTACTTCATTCCGCCGTATAATGCTACTTACAAAATTTTCGTCTCGGAAATGGATGTTACGGCGAGGAAAATCGGCCGCTGTATTGCAGAACTTGAGTGTTCTCGAATTCCGCCAGAGTAGATGTGCAAGCATTTTTGTGACCATATTAAGGGCCTTCTCTGGGCCCTCTCATGACAAACGTCGGCATTTTACTTCTCATGTTTTAACTCACTGTTCAGCTCTATCGCCTTGCTTATAGGGGATAATTATGTAAGAATATTTCATGTTTTTATTATTATCTGTGTAAGATTTGTAGCGTTTAATGATTTTTAAAAATAAGTTTATTGCCAAATATTTGTTTTATAACTATCTTCTTTAAGCATTTCCAAACTACATGTTACGGAATGATGGCTACATAGCAAATTTTAACGAAAGACTGAAAGAACTCCTAAGAAATTCGAGATGTGCCGTAGTTCCATGATTTTAACTCTAAAATACTTGTCGTTACCGTTTCAGATCTTTTGTGAACCTGCAGTAGTAAGTTTTCTTTTGAACTTCGTTGAGTCGCTAGGCAGGCAGGTCATGTTTACCCGAGTCCTTTCCGGAGGACTGAGTGGAGTCCAAGTGATAATTTGTGGAGACATTATGTCTAGTTAATATATAGCTTTTTTTCAATAAGATGACTTTTGTCCTATACGACAATGCATGAATCTCATATTTTAAAAATATGACAGATGTATATCTTTATCGTCTTCGGTAATTCTACGATTTGAGAGAATATTTCTGAACAAATTCGCTTCTATAAAGTTGCATGTATATCTAAAGAAATCTGTAAACAATGTCCGAAAGAGATCTCTATCCATCATTTATTTCACGTGCAGTGTACGAAACGAAAACTGTTGTCAGACCTGTTCAAAACTGTTTCCATGTCGCAAGCATAACTTCGTTGTGTCAGATTTCCCAACGCACTCATTAACAAAAAATGATCATTTTCGATCACGACCCCAAAAAATGATGACCTTGGATGTATATAACATTTATTCTGAGGAATCGTAGTGTTGCAAGGCGATGAAAACTTCAACGACTAAATATATCAATCCTTGTATCGCACACCAAGCAGCAAAATGCTGGTGAACGCGGGACTGTCAAAAACCTCCATTTATTTGCGCGAGTTCCCATCGAGTCGGGCGCGAGCGGAAGACTCAAAGACGCTGATCCACCGTTCCTCTCTCACACACCCAGCGCGTTACTTATTGACGCGACCATGGCCGCGAGTCTTGTCCGGGGTTTATGGCCCGCCTGGAACGTGCCAAGCACTGCGGCTGACGTAATATTTCACCTTCCTCTCCCCCTCCCCCTCCCCCGCGCAGCGCTGCACGCGTCACGCCACGCCACTACCGCCCGCGAGTCTTAATATCTCATCCTTTTATAGAGGGAGTTCAGAGGGCGCGGTGCGCGTTTCAGACATCCACAGGCGTCGTCGAGTTTAAATGGAAACTTTTTGTCCGGTGCTCGCCTTTATAGCCAGTTTTACGCCGAAACCACGTGAA
Organism: Acheta domesticus; assembly: GCA_031308135.1. Taxonomy (NCBI): domain Eukaryota; kingdom Metazoa; phylum Arthropoda; class Insecta; order Orthoptera; family Gryllidae; genus Acheta; species Acheta domesticus. Next base: position 231,518,880 of record JAHLJT010009436.1, read on the forward strand.
GGGCGAACCGAGCTTCAATATCGCGCTTGCGTCTCGTACCGGAAACTTTGAAATAGATCGCAGTTGTGTATTTATTTTCTCTCTCGAGTGTTGGAAGTTGGGCCGTATATCTTAATTGGAACTGCGAGCACAGAGAAGGGATTTCAAAAAGTTTTGCTGTGACGTTGAATTACGTGACTGGGCTTTTGGAGTCTGTTTGGAGATGCTACTCTCTTTCGACAAGAGTCCAGTTCCAATACTTTCAATTCTCGAAATAACTTCTTTGTAAATTTAGTGTTTTATGCAGGAAACGTACTGCAGATCGTTCGATTGGTTTGACATTGAGATGCGTTGCGCTGCATGAGTTTGACTTCCGCCGAAGTATTGTGCGCTGCGACAAACGAAACGTACCAGCGCATCACGTTTCAATATTTCACTCGAGAAGCAACGGTCGCCCTGGGGGGATCATCTTCTCTCTGGGTCGTGTTATCGGCAGCTTCAATATTTCATCCTTTCAGAAGCACTCATTAGTCTGGTGACAAAAGCCGGGCGTGTCGGAAGCGGACAGGCCCTCGCGACTGTTCGCGGCCGTTTCCATTTCGTTCTGCCATCAAGATAACAAGATTTTCATTGTCGAAGCCGTTCGACTGCGGAATAATGACTCCATTCTCTACAGACCTCCGGGTGTGGTCGTGACGGGTATTCAATACACACTCGCGGCCGGCGCTCCGTCGATGCCGCCAATTAGCCGGAGAAGAGAAAGATCTCTTGGGCCAGGCCGCAAAGGTTTCCATATCTTGCTGCTGAGCCTAGATTGTCTCACTCGTAATTGAAAAAAAAACAACGGAAAATTGGCAGAATTCAAACCTTTACCGTCTTGCGACTTTCGCAGAAAATATCGACTTAATGGTAACTTCTGATGGCCATGTTGCGCAATGTTATTCAACTGATATACATTTTAAAGTCTGAATAACTTGAATTAATTATAAATTAATTTACTAATTCAAGTAAAATTCGTTTATAAGGCAATTTTCTTCACTTAAATGTTAGTCTCATTTACCAAGCTTATCATCTGTATTTGAAGACTGTCTAAACATGTAAACACATTTTGACCTTGATAATACATCTATAAATACAATGATTTTCGTATTGTGACTAGATCTGTTTACTATAGAAATTAAACATCTGATTAAATGGGAATTCTTCATCCATTCATTATTCTTCATTATTTATCTTTATTAATGCAGTGTTTCCTCCTCTAGGTTTCAGTGTTAAGCTCTTTTATTGGAATGACAGATCGCAATCAAAGGAAAATACGCGATCCGAGAAAATTGATTGATTCGTGATTCCGGACGCGTCAACTACAGTGGTAATTAGTCCCGTAAGTGTAGAGTGTGTGTTTCCTCGGGAGGTGGCGGTGATATTTTCCCCGTTGGATGGTGAGATCCCCACGGACCTACCGTCGACTAGCGGGGTTTCTCCCAACCAGGTATCTCCCACCAGCGGGGCATCGCCCCAGCCGGGACAAGCTCTAAGCTCTCGTCTGATCTCCCTGTATGTGTGGTAGTGTAGTGCGTGTTAGTGTGTGTGTGTGTGTGTGTGTGTAAGGGGTGAGGATAGGACAAAGAAGAGGAAGGAAAGATCGCAGTCCGTGGCCCGTTGTTAGGGTACTGCTCCGGCATTCGCCTGGTGTTGATCGGAGGATCCGAGAAAAACTAACACGACCAAAGCAAAACTGGACCTCTGCTCGGGCAGTGTAGAGCGAGAGTAGAAGACGCGTGGGGCCCACGTGGGAGCTAACGCCCGCGCGCGGCTTTGTCGGCGGTTTTTCCTGCGCCCCTCCCCCCCTCCACACGCCGCGCCGTCAACGAGGGCGCACAAACAGCCCTGGGCGCGGCGCTTGATCAAAGAGTTTCACTAAATTGATTTACAACCAGGAAGGGCCGAGCCAACATATGCGGTGAGGGCCTTGTGGGTGCAACGAGCGGCGAAGTTGGGATGGGGAACACGGTGCCAAGGGTTCAAAGTACGCGCCATTGTTCGTGCCAGCATGAACCCAGCACTAGCACCAACATTAGTAGAAGGGTAGGCATGGGTTGCCCGTCTCTCGGTGGAGCAGGTGATGCGATATACGTTCCGTGCTCACATACGAATCGCTGTGAATCAGTATCTCGCTTGGTTGCGTTGCTATTTTCTTGTGACGATTTAGGCTTCCTATATCACTTATCATCCCATCCGAGATATCATCCCATTCATAATAATTCGTGTTTTCACATCATCCAGCCTCAATGGTTAATCCTCCTATCTTTTATACAGCAGAAAACAATGGCAAACTACCATTGTGTTTCCTTGCTTAGAAAAGAGAACGGCATAAAGGCGTATACTTCCTCACCGAATTGGGAACCGAGTGTTGTTCTCATCAAATTATCGTCAACTATGTGTTATGTTTTTCTCTGATACGTTCACAAGCACATATATTTCACATATGTGTACATACACATATATTAAAAAATTATTTGGTTTTTCATTCCATGTTGTTATGTAGCAAAACCTCAACACAATCTGCAGCTGTGAATGATGAAACTGTGAAAAATGAAAGTGACCATGGTGGCGTAGTAGTTGACATGCTATCCACTGTATGAACAAGTTAACACATTAATGTCACGTGCCTCAATGTTTGTAGGTGGAACATTTTTCAATGGGGTACTCGTCGACGCGCGAATACACATCGTTCAGTGTTTGTCTTAATGATGAAACTGGTGAATATTTTGCTCGTTTTCCCACGTAACAGTCAAATAAAAATCAACTAAAATCAACTACTGTAATAATGAATCGTTTATGTTCTACGTATATACGTTTATAATATTGTAATGCTATCCTCCTGCCTCAAAAACACAAGAAGAGATATTCAAAGAGTTCACGAAGGTGCAATGAATAATGACGCCATTTTATTGCTCCTTACAATGTAATATGTAAGGAGCAATCAAGAGTAGTCTAGTAACATATTCTTCCTTACTTAGTCTAAAACATGCCAGTAATTTCTGCCATTAGGAAGGAACAGTTTTATCACCCCAAAAAGTTCAATCCATCTCCACCACAGCTTTTACTCAAAAGCTTAAGACTTGAGGATAACTTTCTGTGCATGATATTCTTTAGATAAACAATCTGCTAACATCAGAAAAATATGTACTGAACATTGTTATTTCACAGCAACATTCACTGTAGGTTACAATATTATTTGGATGATTGACCGGAGACTATGGTCGCAGTTGTTTCAAGCAACACAGTTATTTATGCCCTGTGTTTCCTCCCGTCAAATTCCTTCTGAGAGGTACTTTTGTGCTGCTCAATAAAGCTCTGTTCTGCTCTTGGAAGGTGAATCGCGAGGTGCGTTATCTTGTTACTTGTTCAGTGATGTCCCTATGTTTGTCATCAGTGTTGCTATGTTATCGTGCATTGCATTTATACTGTTTTTTGGCTGTTTGAACTTGTGGATTAAGTAGTTCAGTGTTTTTTGGAATAATCAAAAATGCTGTTGGATACATGCATATGGGAATTTTTGTTGTTTCATTCTCTTGTTGTGAGAAAACTATTTATTTTGACATTCCTTTATTTCTTTTACTACATTTGTTTTAAGACATTTTACGAATTTATCATCCTTATTTCTTGGCAGGTCCCTTAAAAAGACTCCTGCAAAATGATATAAAAATATAGTCTGCGTAGTGCTTTGAAGTAAAAAACGATAGGTTGAAACCTTAGGTGAGACAACAAAAGAAATGATTGGATCAGAACACACACAGGATGGTTAAAAATCGCTAGGTCTACTGGGAAACACGCCTATCAGCCTGAAATAGTATATGGTGGTGCACATTACACCTCCAAGATTCATTTACTGCTGGGGAGAGCTTTGTTAGTCGAGTCCCCTCAACAAGAGTAGGTTTTCTGCCGACTGAGTGACAGAATTAGCTCATGTCCCCCAATATTAAAAAGTGAAAATTATTTAAAAACATCATTAAGATCATATTTACAAAAATATGTTATTACATGTTAATTCAGTATACTAAATCTTTGTATAAACCATACTAAATGATGGTAACTAGTCAATGGTTTTAGCCAATATCTATTTAGCTCGTTCTGATTTTTATTATCACTAACATATAATTGTTGTATATCATAGTAGAGTTGAAATAATTGTTATAACACTTAATATTATAGATAGTATGATTATTGCATCTTATTGTATTGTATCGTTTTGCATTGTACTTTTTTTATTATCTTATTGTTATTGTAATTATTGTCAATCAACTGTCACCGGATCATACCCAATTGCAGTTCAAATAAATGTATGTTTGTATGTATGTATGTAACTACAAAAACACACAGGAAATGAGAATAATTCGAAATTTAAATTGTTTTAGTTGTTGATTTATCAAATGTTTTAGATAATTTATGGTCTCCTTTAAGTCCCGGCTCATTTTTTTCATTGCAAGAAATTTTAGATTGTTAGAAATAAAAATGTTTACCTATTATCATTTACCTGTTACTGCAGAAGAAAAGAATAACGTTATTATGTCATTCATAATAACTATCTTATTAATAGTTAGTAGTAATAGTTAGTTCTGATATTATGCCCTACATTCACATTCACTTACGTCATCTCAGGTTTCGTTAAATAAATAACTAGAGTTTCCCCATGGAAAAGTGTAATTGACAGTAAGTGCCACAAGTATCAATGTGTAAATGTGTACTACTTCCGTTCTTCTATAACTGGAATATTCTTCAATAAGGAATATATAGAATACGATACCTTTTGCACAAATGAAACATTTTTCCTGCGAAAATAGCATTATGACTTTTGCAGAGAAGTTCAGCTAAAAACTGTATTTTCCTTTCAGTCGCCTTCCGATTCTCCGCATCATTTATGAGAGGTCCTCAAGTGTATTCACTGGATGGTGCATTGAAGATGATTTTGATTTCAATTAGATTCCAATTTAATTACTTTTTTGACTAAAGGAAACAGGTTTCCGCGAGTTCAAATGAAAACACGTTATTTTAAAATAAAACGTTATTGAATTAATGAATACAGTAGCAGAGCTTTGAATATTAATTCTATTCAAATGGTCTAACCTTTTCTTTTTTATCCGTAAACCAGAATTAACAATTTAAAAATTGTACGTCACAAATGTACATAATTTATTAGTAATTTTTGTTATGATTATTTTCTCAAATGTTCAGTGGAATTTATTAGATTGAATTTGATCAGTTCATATACATTAATTGAAGTTTTGAGTGTGTGAAAAAACAGACTTGAATGCGGTTTGGATAGTTTGACGTATTTAAATTAGTTTAACAGAATAATTACAGTAAACTTTGAAAAATGTTGAAGTAACATTTTGCGCCACCAAACTGATCGCTGAGAGTTTGTTTATTTCTGGTGATTACATTTTGCCTTCTTTCCTGTCCTCCGCTTTCCACCTTTTTATTGAAAAGAAAAACATCATAGGAAAGTTAATTGCATATCACATTGTCTGTCCTCAATATATCCACAATTGAATTCTTTTTGTATACTGTGTAAAACAGCTTCTGCAAAAAATAGAAGATATTTCTAGGTTTAACGCCCTTCTTGATTGTATTGTGCAAATGCTTTTTCTCCTTGACCGTCGGGTCTTGTAACTTCGCAAATATTCGTATATCAAAAGGTTTCTCTCTGTAAACACCAGTTTTCGGTAGTTTATCTTACTCATAATTTGCTGTCACCGTTCATCGTCATTAACAGCACACCTTGCGTCACTGGTGTTGAAAACACAAAAAGATAATAGAAGTTTTCCTTTTTTAGGCTCTTGGTCGGTAATTTGCTCTGGGAGGAAGTTTTTTCGTCTGCCTTGTTGCCGAGATCCATTTATTTGCTGTTTCACTTTTTCTTAGTTGTATTTAGTCTCTTTCTCGCTACCTATTATTTTTTTTCAAAAGTTTTGCAGTTAATGGACAATTGATGTTAAAGTTTATACGTCAGCGGGTTTGTTAAATGTTTGAGTCCCACAAAAATATTGGTCAGTTCGGAACATCAATCATCTTTTTTTCCGCTGACAAGATTTGCCACATGTTTTTCTCATATAATTCTTCTAAGTCCCTCTACTTACCATATTCTTTAAAAAATATTAGTCACGAATTCTTATGATATTTTGCTTCATAAGGTAAATAATTGTACAATTGCAGTCACATGTAAACATAAAATGCATTGAATTAGATAACATCTTTATTTTCGAATTAATAGCTAAAATAATTTCCATTATTGTAATCATTAGGTCCTTAAGTAAGTATCATGAACATAATGTGTTGTCCTTTTAATGTATTTGTAATGATCTAGTTTATGTTAATCCATGTTTATAATTTACATAAAATTTAATAGTAGCTTGTCCCATTGCAGGTCATTAAATTAACATTTTTCCCTTAATTCTAATTCATCATTGTGAACAAGACATCTTGACGTTATTCTCGAGGTTTAACAGAACCTCGAGAATAGAGATCTACAATAACAGTTTTAGAGTAAATTCACCCACTACTCTTTCCAGCCAAATAGTTCGAGAACCGATAGAGCCCCAGCATTAACATGCCTCACAATGCAGAGCCGTCCTTACTCTCGCAGCTGTCCTCGTTCCCACCCGTCCTCCGTCCTCCGTGATTAACGAGGAGAATCGCCGCGGCGCGGCGCAGCGTTACCACCTCGCCGCCACCGGCGTCCGGCCTCCCCGCCGCATCGGTTCTCGATACGCTCGCGTGCTCTCCGGATCCGTCAAGTATTAGCGCGGCAGGCGGCCGATGATAAATGCCGAGGCGGTCGCCATTGACAGGCCAGCCCCTCGGGCGCCACGCCCTCCCGAAGCCTCGTTCCTCGCGCGACGAGCTGCCCTGGGTGCCACGTCCGCCGCACGCAGCGCCTCTCACCACCCCTGCCACCTCCAACACTCTCACCACCTACCACCCTTGCTGCTGCTCTGGCTCCTCCAGGCGTCTTCTCGCCCCTACCGTTCCTCTCTCTCGGATTCTCTCGCCGCCCCTGCCGCCCCTGCTGCCCCTGTCACCCCTGACGCCCCTCACGCCCCTCACGCCCCTCATGCCCCTCACGCCCCTCACGCCCTTCACGCCCCTCACGCCCCTCACGCCCCTCACGCCCCTCACGCCCCTCACGCCCCTCACGCCCCTGACACCCCTGACGCCCCTGACGCCCCTGACGCCCCTGACGCCTAGACCGCTGTCATCGCATTCGTTACGTACGCGACTCCAGCAACTCCTCATTGTCAAATAAGCATCCGTCGTCCTCACCTCATCTGCCGCACCCGTGATTCGCATTACACTCTCCGCTTACACCGGCCCGCCGTCGCCGTCACCCCATCTTCTCGATTTCTTCACATCTTTATCTCTCTCTCTGTCTGTCTTTCTCTCTCTCTCTCTCTCTCTCTCTCTCTCTTTGCCTCTGCCGCTCCACTCATCTGTTCTGCGCATCCCCTTCTCCTTCCGCTGGTTCGCCTCTATATATACGTTGCTGTCATCGATAACGACCCGCGCTCTCGAACCACCTCTGCGATCAACCTCCCATCCCACCCGTTGGTCTTCCATCTCACACGTCCCCATTTCCTCTTCTATTTTTTTCTCTACAGATGGATTTGTTTACATTCCCTTCCTCTGATTTCCCACGTTCCAACTCGTTCTTTTGACTCTTTTTGCATATACGTTTTCGCATGTTTCAACAATCGTCTTGTTCAGAGTTTATTGGCTGAAATTTATCATTGACTCTAAAATGTTAAAATACTATTAATTTTTTATAAAAATTTAGTTGTTCGTGATTGATGAATAATTTATTCTATGAAACTTCTAACACCATTTTGAATCCTTAATATCTCCATCTATACATTTCCATTGTAATTATCGCCATTTCGAGAGTACTATCTTTACGAATTGTCGAATTGAATCTTACGATTGTCTTTCATCTTTCCCGACTTTTCTCACTATTCATGTACTCTTACTCTTCCAGCTTCTTGGTTACCCCCTCCGTCCACAAGCAGTCTCCATGTCCCTTGACTGGGCACCATTCTTACTACCCTCCGCTCCCAACCATCTGCGCTGGTGATGGAAGGCCTCGCGTCGCCGGCGCCTTCTAAGAGATTGCTCCGAGAATTTGTCAAAGAATAGTTTCTCTCGCGCTCCGTCGCTGATCGTAGATAGCCTTGATAGATGAGATTCTCGCGCCCTCCACGCCGGCGCGTGATGGGCGCAGCCTCCCGCCAGAGACATCTGCTGCCTCTCGGCTGTCATTCGGGTCGTAGGACGTGCTAGATAACTCCGTCGCTCTCTTCTGATCGTTTCTTAACCTTCTTTTGGACGAAGAGGAATTCGTGGAAGTCTTTCAGGGGAATTTATTTTCATTTCTACGGATTGTCGAAGTTACTGATTCTATCAAAACATTAGTATTGGAAAGTCTATTTTATGAGCGACTGATATTAAGTTTAAAATCCTAAACGTGGCGTTAGTTTTGGATAAAAATACATTATTGAGATTTCGTTTTCTTCCTCTATAATAATGTAAAATAATTCTTTCTCTAAAATAAACGAAAACAAAGTAATATAATGAAAAAATACTGAAATAAAGTTGATGTTTTTTCCAAAAATGCATTTATGCTTAGTTATTAAGCTTTAATGCATTTTGACATGTACTTAATATTATTTTCCTAAGGTTTGAAACGAGATTGAAATAATTTGCATTAACTCAATGTGTTACATATTTTTAAAATAAAAGTGTGCAAATGTGTTAATTAAAACAAAACTGAACTCTGTTAAGAAAAACCTCTACAAGAAGTCAACACTTATTGGACCTCGATTCATAAAAAGCACTCCCGCCCCAAAGGCTCGCTTAACCCGCGTCCCGCTCCCTCTGCAACCGAATCGCGGAAGGGTTGGTTTATCGCGGCGTGGACCTGTAACTCTTAAGATGCAGTCGAGAAACACTTCTGGGCGCGCCGGCCATCCATTGTGGCGGAACGCGTCATGAATAAGCGAGGGCAGGCCGCCTTGCGCGGGCGAACGGCCGGGACCGCGGAAAAGGGAAGGGGGCGTGGCCGGGCCGATGCGGGGGCGGCGGCGCTTGCGGCGAACGTGCCGGGCCGCGCGCCATTAGGCGGCCCGTTCTCAGGACAGGTATCGTTATTTATAGATAAGCACCACCCCCCGCCCCGCCCCGCCACGCCGGTCCGCGACCGCGACCGCTCCGCTGCCGGGGAGTGCGTGGGGTGGGCGCGATCTCGGATCTCGGCCTCTCGAACGAGCCCCGCGATTAGAGAGGGTCTTTGATCCCGGCGCGCGCGCTGCGTACGCTGCGCCGGGCACGTTCGCGACCGCCTCTCCCGCCCGTTGGGGCCTCGCGGTTCTCGCTTTCGCCTCCTCGGGCACGGCCTCGCCTTGGGTACAGGTAGCGCCGCTTTCGCTTCTCTCGTCGCCGATGTAGGTCTGCGTGAGGTGTAGAGGCTGCCTTGATGCGGTGGTCTGATTACAGTGGTAGTCCAGTGGTCGGATGGTGGATCTCTGCTGGAAGTACGGACATTTTTCATTTATAAATTATCTTGTGCGGAACATTTCTGAGGAAAAACAATTTTTTGTACACATTAAAGCAGTAATGCATATGCTGTCAAGTTCATAAATTGTCTACTAATTTCAATTTAGTTACAAGAGAAAATATCAATTAAATGCACTAGTACTTACAATTTAAGAATATCTGTTTATTTTCGTTAAACTTTAATTATTACTTCTCATTCAGTAATAACTTTCAATGTGTTCTTGAAGTTCTTCCATCTGAGTAGAATGAAATATAGCCAACTTAGATGATAACAAAAAATTGTTATTCACATACAACAGAATGCGAGATTTTGCCGTAAAAAAATGTTAACAAACGAGGCGACGACAGAAGCCGAGTCTGGCATTATGAAATAATGCGCCAAATATAATTTAGGAGACATATATTTGATGAGGAATTCATTAAGTATATCCTCTTGAGATCATTCTCAATGTGCAATACTACAGCCACGATGATGTATGTCGCCGCAGTGTTTTGTTTAATGTGCACAATTTGTTTTCGCTACCTGTACGTCAAAATTTACTTTGCCCTACGCGTAACGTAAAGTAACATTTTCTAATCAATAAAGAGTGAAAGTAAGTACTATAATCCATACAAAGCCTCAGCAAAAAATAATGTTGGAATTAGAAATACACGGTATGTAATGAAACTCGAAATTGTAAAGGAGCAGCGGCAAATGAAAGAGAAATTAGACAAATAAGTGGGCTTTGAGAGTTCTGAGAATAGTTCTAGTAGGTCAAGAAAATGAGAGAGAAATTAGAAATATCAGTGGGCTTCGAGGGTTCTGAGAATAGTTAAAGTATATCAAGAAGCTGAGATAGAGAGACGGAGTAAAACAATAGAAATGAAAATAAGTACTAGTCTCCATACAGGGTCGTAGCCAAAACTAATTAGGGAATTATGAAGTATGGAATGTAATGAAACTCGAAATTAAATTGTAGACGAGTAGTTGCAAGTGAAAGGGAAATTGTAGAAATAAGTTGACGGTGAAAATAGTTCTAGTTCCGAGAACTCTGGAGCCGAGATATACAGACGGAGTGGCACAAGAGAAGTGAAAGTAAGTAGATGAAACGGAGCAAGGCCGTGCGCGAGGCGCGGCTGCTCCGCGTCGCGCGGGCGTGGGCGAATGGCCCAGTGGGTGGCGAAGTGGGGAAGAGCGGGATCCGGGCGCGCGGGGGGGGGGAGAGGAGGGGAGATGGCGCAGGGCAGGGCACCCGAGGGGGCCCCGGCCGCATCATTCTTTGATGTACGCCGCTTTCCGCACGCCGGACACGTACCCCGCCTGGGATAGCGCGTTGTCCTAAGCCCGGAGCGCACCGACGTTTCGGCCGCGCGCGCCGGGGACAGAATACGGCTGACCGTAAAACCCCGCGGCCCGGGCTGGCGGGGGGCGCGGCGCGGCGGGGCGGGGCGGGGCGGGGGCGGGGCGGCCCTAGCGGCAGGCCCCCGCGGGCGCGCCCGTCGTGAAATATGGACGGAATTAAAAAGAAACAAAAGGTTGGCCTGATAGAACCGAGCGGGGAACCGCCCCGCGGTCGCCGGGGTCGGAGGGAAGGGTGCGTCTGGGAGATTAAAGGAGGAATCGGAATCGAAGCTGCACCTACGGCTGCAGCATACATTACCGCTGCCGTTTACAGCTTCGTGGGCGTATCTAGGGCCCCACGCTAGAATAGGATGTCACGTAGTTGATTTGTTGGATAATGTTAAATTCATGTTCATTTCATTCAACCTTTACAACTAAACGTTAAATACTCATAATTCGTTAATCTCCCTTAAATATCCTACCTCCATTTACTGAATTGTTTAATTCCACTTCATTACCGTTACAAGCGTATTAAGATGATATTACATGAATTATCACTTTTTAATGTCCACTCTTGAACTAAAAAGTTGAGTCTAAGAAAATGGGAATATAGCATACATATTATTATTATTATTATTATTATTATTATTATTATTATTATTATTATTATTATTCCATTAAACATGCCTTGTATCTACAAAATATATCAGTGCTTTAAAAGTATTGTCTCTGTGTAAATATTCGTGCAGTAACGGTTGTCATTTCTTGAAATAAATGACAGGCAAATAAAGTTAAGTCGACTCGTATTTAATTTTTTCTCATTTTCAGCCACACGGCAATTCTATTCTTCAAACATTTATCGTTCATATATTTTCTTTAATGCGTTATTATGAGTGTGGCAGTAATCTGAATGAGATTCAGTGATTGGTAAGAGCAATACTAGTAAGTTGGAAATTTATTGGCAGGCATAAGATTTTCCCTTCCATTTCCAGCGAGCCTGTATTCAAGATTATCGAGCGCGTTCCGCTTTTGAATCGTGTTCTACCAGTTTTTAAATTTCACATCGGACATTTATTCCGTTTCCGCGACGCGAAGCGAGTGTACATTTTCGCCCGGATCCGCTTTTGCGGCCCCTCCATTTCGTCGTTTCAGCGTTTCAGGCCCATGACAGAAAATCGGTAAGCGGATTAAGGGGCGGCTGTGTCATTGCCGCGACCCGTGCGCGCGGGGCTACGCGGGCGGCGCGTGGGCGTTATCTGGATTCGCGTGTCCTTCCGTGTTTCGGGAAGCAATTTCAGATAATAACTTCCAATTCCGAGAGTTCTGGAGGCCGTGCTCATCCCAAGGGCTCAGGCCGTTGTTGAGCAAAACCGAGTGGTGCGACGCTTTGCGATGCGGGGGGGAGGGGGAGGGGCCGGCGGCGTCGTGAGCGGTAATGGCGGGGCGGGTTTTGTGACACGCCGCGCCCTCCCCCGTGTCCACTCGGCCGTGCGCGTGAGGCGCCTACGAAGCGGCCGGTGGCGCGCGGGGGGCTCGCGGCTGCGGAGTCAAGGACGCGCTTTCCTCAGGGCTTGGTGCACTCTGTCCAAGTAGTAGGAGCTCCGTGCTGTGGGAGGGAAAGTAATAGAGGGCTGGTCTTGGAAGAGTAAATCTAACTCTGTCGTGATTACAGTCTCCGTATTCAAATTTGGTAGGTTATTCATTTTATAAGTAGTTTTCTCACCAGCACTGGACTGCTTGAGTGTCTTCATGAAAGTATACAATCGCTTATGCGCAAATATACTACTGGCCTTCAGCGTCTGCCTTCGGACAAATGTTGGGTTAAATATGGGCCAAGAATTACGAAAAAAAATAGTTAACAAGTCGAAAAGAAATATAATTATTTGATAGAGAAGGAAACTTCTAAAGCAGGAGTGAATGGTAAATTGACTTGGTTGATTACTATGAATATAATACATTTATGCCTAATATTATTTTATCTCGTCTGTCATTTGTACATCTACCGAAGCATGTAGGCATTTTTATTTTAATTACACTACCTCTCTCTCTCATTCATTTTCTCTTCTTTTCACTCTCATTCACTCTTTGATTCTCAATCTCTTATTCACTCTCTATCTCTCATGCACTCTCTATCTCTCATTCACTCTCTCTCTCTCATTCACTCACTCACTCTTTCTTTGTCGACGTAACAACCTAGATTGCTCCAATACAGCACATCGCTTTCTGTGTGGCTTGCTTTTCAGGAAATCCCTGGATTTTTTCTCTTGTGGTTTTGTAGGATTTGAGTTTATGCGAGCGTTTTGCTCCGCATAGCTATCGTCTGCAGTTCGAATGCTAATGAAGTACACAGGGACCTCCCAGGGATTCTGTGCTTAGTGTGCGCCGCCATCGTTTGCTTCCGACGCACCTTCAGTGAAATGTACGTGACTTGCATTTTATAGAAAATTGCCTCTCTAGCACAGTGGTATAAATCATATAACGTGATAATATACACACATTTTACCGAACTACTCACAAAATCTTGTCGTTAGATACTTATCCTTATTCCTTTTACCATATATTCGACTTCATTTGTAGTTCTCCAGTACACAGTAAGTATACCATTAAACGATTCGCTATGCCTGAATCTTGATTAAATCTCTCGTGGGCTGCAATAGTAGCGCAACTCAAAAATAATGCAAATTTTGAGTTAACACACTCTCCAGAATTACATATTGGACTTCCTTCTAGCAGCAACAGCATCATATCTTACTGTGCAATATTCTACCAAGAAATGGCAGAAGTGTGATCGCAAGACTAATGCATTTCAATACAAGATGTAACTTCAAACTCATTTATCTCAACTCCAGATTTTTTTAGTTCCATTACTATTGCAGCTCACGAACAAAATTTACTACTATGGCGTAATGAATAAACTTAATTATCATTAATATTTAAAAGTTTCTACAAAAGTTTTCGAAATTTTCTCAATTTCCTATTCTCACATGGCGTTAATTGTATGAGAGAACATTACTTGAACGTAAATAGCGTATCCTTCCAGGAGTCGATGATCGAGGTCAAATGCTATGAGCCATGTCCAAGACAACGCCTGTCGGAAATGTTGAACCGCCGCGCCGTGGCGTCTGCGCGGTACACTGCGCGCCCGGACGGCGGGGCACTCGCCAGCCGACACGGTGCTGGCGGCGCGGCGCGGCGCGTCTTCTGTTTCACTTAATCTTCGGAATGAAGAAAGAGCTGTGTTTAAATACGGCACAAAAGCCTCCTCATTTGTCTTACTCCCCTGCGTTAAAATCCCCGGGCGGGCGGCGCAAAGTGTGCTCTGATGCCCCTTCCGCGCACCCCGCACCGCTCTTGTCGCGGCTTCCGCCACCGCCGCCGCCGCCGCCACCGCCACCGCCGCCGCCACCGCCACCGCCACCGCCAGTGGCATCGCCGCCACTACCGCCGCCGCCGACACCATTGCCGCTGCCTTCGCCGCCGCCGCCATCGCCACCACAGTCACCGCCGCCGCTACTACCTCTGCCAGAGCCGCCACCACCCCCGCCTCCGCCACCGCCGCTACCACCCCCGCCGCCACCTCCACCACCACCCCCGCCGCCACCTCCACCACCGCGAACGCTGCCACCGCCTCCGCCGCCGCCTCCGCCACCTCCACCACCACCACCGCCGCCATCGCTGTCAGACCCGCCACCATTGCCACCACCGTTTCCATCGCCATTGCCATCACTTCCGCCATCGTTTCATTTCTCGGCTTCCACGCTCCGGCCGCGGATGTTCGTCTCCGCTCTAACGCCGCCACTTTCCGCGTGCATCCGAAAGCCGCTCTCAACGCAACTCGCTCGCCAATCCCACCGCCGCATTACGATCTGGCCCTGTACGCTGCTACCGCCCTCGCATCTTGGTTCCGCCGCGTCCGTCACTTTCACTTCTATGTAGCTGTCGTGGTCCATGCTTTCCTTCTCCCTCTCTAATGTTACGCAAACATTTTTTTTTAAATGTAGTCAGCTCTCCTTTATTTCACGATTTAAATTGATTCACTCCTTTCATTCAATTATTTCAGACCCATCTCTTTGTCAAAATAATCTGCTTCTCATCACAATCCAGCCATTGTTTTCATCTCTTATAATTCTGTTATACTCAATGCCCTTTCCACTGCCGTTCTTTCCTCTTTTAATTCTTATTCACCGCATTGTGTCTTTGTTCATATTTCTTCTCTTACCACTTCCGTTTCCGCCTCTCGCTCTGCCAGCCGTTGAGCCATATCTGCCGCGCTTCGGCAGTCTGCGGTACAGCTCTTTATGCCGGGGCTTTACGGCGTAATACTATCGAATGCCGGGAGCCAAAGGCAAGAAAAGAAAATGTGATCTTAACTGTGCAATACCTAGAGCAATGTGTCGTTGCGTCTGGCCGAGCTCCCACGTCAAACGAAATATGAAGATAAAAAAACTAAAAATAAAAAAGAGAGAGAAAGAGAGATCAGGGAACGGAAACTCAGAGGTGCCGGGGAAGGAGACGAACGGGCCGGAAGGAAGTATTGGCATGTGCAGAAGCACGAAAGGGCAGACCGTCCTCGGAAGCCGTGCGGATGATTGGCAGAGGAGAGACTCAAGGAAAATTGAATTGACGAGGGGCAGGTAGAGCTCTTCGGAATTTCAGAGGCAAATGTGTGGGAAAGATAGCGAAGAGTGGCATGAAAACGCAGTTGTAAAAAGGAGCTCAGCGCTCGGTCTTTGTCTTCAGACCCGCCTGTCACTTCGCGGTGCAGCGCTCAGTCCCGCCGTATCCCAATCCATTTCCACGGTAGAGATAATTCCAGCAGCCAGCGGTGGCATTCTGTGCCAAAGTCTTCACAAAATGCCATCGCCACTGCTCTTTGTGAATCCCTGCGGGTATTTTCTATTCTCACCTTACTGTTTACCTACTGTGTAATCCTTCGCTGATTCTTCTGTATTTTTATCTGCGGAATCTATATGCATCAGTTCCATCCATCCATTCATCAGTTACATATATTTCAAATATTTATCACGGTTGTCATTAACAAATCCATCCCCATTGTCCATTTTCATTACTATGGCATCATTATGTTCGATTCTCATTGTCGGTATTAGTAATACTAGAACCCCTGATAAACCTACTTAATCATAAATTGCGTCGCCATATCATTCTCTACACTTTACATCATTATCTTCATCAGCAAAGTTGTCTTTTCATCATTACCCATCATTACCCCCTCTGGATTGCAAGTTCTGGTGCCTTTCTCATCTGGCTCTTCTGTCGCTGGCGGAACCTTGAATGCATCCGGCGCCACCGACGCCGTCACCCCCCTGCCAGCCCCGCCACCACCACCGCCACCGCCACCGCCGCCGCCGCCTACTCCGCTCTTCGCAGGGGGTTGAGGTTTAATATGAAAGCCTTCACCTTAATGAAATGGCGACGTTGTAGCATTATCCTCACGTCAGTGAACCGTGAAATATGAAGCCGATCGCGCTCTTTCGCGCGTAAGATGAATGAAACGTACACGGTGCGGATACGGCATTAGAAATGCGCCACAATAAGAGAATAATAATCATATCGCCGGTCGGAAATTGACGTTTGCCCGGTAGCTGTCACGTGAATTAATAAAACACTGACTTAGGAATCCCAATTCATCAAAACGAGAGTGATGGTGGTGATTTATTGTCGTGGAACTCGTCGTCGAGCGCTTGTTGGAATGTTTTATGTCTCTGTCCCGCGCCCTCCAGCTGTCCAGTGTTTCGTACTACAAACGTTAATATCGGTAAGTGGTTCGCAAATTGAACGATTATTGTTGGTGCGGGAAAGCCACTCTCATCACAGCGACAGTAGCAATATCTGCTGAGCACCAACATTTCCCTGAAGTCTTCTCTTGTTTTGGAGAATTCACACAGCCGTGTGACTTGAAACTTTTTTGCAATATGTGCTTCCCTGTTAGCCATTTGTTATGAAAAGTACAAAACGTATCAAATGGCAATAATTCGAAGTTTTTAAAAACTCTTACAGACGAAATATGCTTCCTCCTGTTTTCAGTGGTAATGAATACATCTTTTAATTTTTAATTACATGATGTTGTCATTATCTTGAGACGTTTTTAATATCATTTTCTCACATGCTATTTCCTTATATTACTTTCTAATGCTGTTCCAAAATATAATGAAAATAAAATTATTTTAAAAGCTTTTTTATTGTTTTGTGGTTTTCAGAAGTGACTGTAATTTCCATTTAAGAATTTTGTAAGTGATATTTTGTCATTAAAGTAACAAGACCAACCTGTCCGAAAACAAAAATCATAAAAAATATAAAAAATATATTAAAATATATGTTGTAGCAATGTATTTCTGCATTTTAGTCATAAATATCTTCATGTAATAATACAATCTTAATACAAATTACTTGAAATCTGTAATTTTCCTTAGAGTGGCGTATTTAAGTAGAATTTATATTATTTCCTGATAGAATATCGATTGCGTGGCTCGTTGGTAGAATAGGTCGACCAGACTGTTGGAAGTATGTGTGTGCGGTTGACAAAACACGCTTCAAGCGCCCTAGGGACAAAGTGAACGCCACGACGGTAGTACATGCACGCCACACAACATCCGTCGCATGTTCTGTATTTACGCCAATCCTCATCAGCGGCGAAACGCGGAGAAGCAAAACCCGTATTGTCGCTGTGTTTCTATCGCTACCTTCAGCATTGCGTCATTACTAGGGCTCCTGTGCGTTTACCATGCTCTCTTTCTGAGTAGCACCTTTTAATGTGTACTCTTTTAATAATTTCTTGCGCTCGTATAGTTAAGAAGTTGATGAAGTTGCTTGTATGTTATCCAAAAGAAAAACTCAATTGTTCTATCAACATTCAACTTCTCTTCATTTAATTGCCAGCTAAAGCAGAGGCAACATTAACAATCAATCCATTTGGATTTTAACTTGATTTCAATATACATAGAAAGATTCATTTCATATGGAAAAAAATCCATCTCGCCTTCTTTTAAATTTGATGAACGAATGTTTCTAAACTCGTTTTGCTGAGATACTATTTTTTCTACACACGATGTTCTTGACGATTTCTCTAATTTTATAACATTCAAAATATTGTCCTTGTAGTGAGTGGAAGTTCTGAAAATACGTGTAATATTTGCCATACAAAAAATACATTCATGGATACAATGGAAAAAATACTAAATGAGGGAATTGGAGTAAAAATTATGACAACCGTGTATCGTATATCGCCAATTTTAGGCTTTCAGAATCTTATCCCGCCAATCGTCCATCAGAATTGCAGTGCCTGTGCTGTTTGCGTAAGCTAATGGTCTCCCAAGTCTATAGCAGCGCTTCGAGTTTTGGAAATGAGCAAAACTTACGGCGATATTCAGGCTGCGATGAAATCGAAAACATACAAAAATCACTTTCTAAGGAAACGTATATTTCCCATACCAAAACGACAACGGAATTATTTATTGCTAATTAAGAATTTAGAAATACGCGGGCGTGCTTTATTCACCTGACATGATTCACTTTATATTACTTATTTTTGTGCATCTTATAACACAACTGCCTTTTGTTTTAGAGTACAACCATAGTTTTGCAGGTAAGGTGTTATATCAGTGTTGTCAAGGTGGATGTCACGAGCGGGAGTCCGTGGCACGAGTGCCACGACGAAATCGCCCTCCACGCAGTTCATTACCCCGCCATCAGAGACAACGCCATACCTATTGTAAAACGGCAGGGTTACTAATTGTTTCCTTTCCCGACGCTAGTTGCGCAGAGAAGCTCATGTCATGCTACGGTGCCACGACGCGTGCCACAGCCACCAGTGGAAGACCTTGACACCACTGGCCATGTCTACTCAGTTTCCGCATCCACCGACTATCCAAGCACCAGCCACGAGGCCAGCTGCACGCATTGTGTGGCCACACGTGCAGCCGCAGCCGACATCCCCTCCCCCCTCCGTCGAAGCTGCGCCCGGCGCTCCATCGGGCCGTCCGCACGCGCGGCGGGCGCTGTCGTAGCTGTTTTGCCCGCGCCCACTTATCTCATTAGCGCGTGCGCGCAGCGTCCACTCCCGCGCGGAAAATGCAATTGCGGTGGGGCGGCGCGCCTCCCGCCTACCCTCCCCCCCAACCGGGGGCAGAGTCGGAACCGCCCGGAGCGGCCCGGAAGAACAGCGGCTGGAGCCGGCGGCGGTGCGGGGTTGGAAAGACCCGCACAACCCCACAAAGGCCGGATTGTCCCCATTGTAAGGAAGCGCGGCGGCCGCGGCGGCGACAAGAAGCCGGGCCCCTTTGTGCGCTCGTTAACAAGACACTGTTAGCCCGCCCGGAAGAGTTAGCGCGTTTTCGACGCAAATTGTGCGTCGGTCTCGGGCGGCGGGCCGCCCTGCGCCGCACGATGCTCCCAAATACCGAGAACGCGCTCTTAGCCAATCATAGAATCTCATTTTTTCGAATTGATCCACCGCAAAGTCAAAATGCTCCATTTATATAATATGAGAAAGTACGCAATGAAATGGACATTGTTTGCATGGAATCAACGAGAATAAATTTCAATTGTAGTTACTTGAGCACATACTGTTTAAAGCAATGCTCTCTAAACAAATATTTAAATGAATTATATTCATCAAAGGATCTATAAGAAAATCAATACTCAACGATTTAAAAAACTTATTCAATGTACGTAAACGAGAAATATTCCAATAGTTGGCGTTTGAACAACACTCATCCAAAATTAAAAAGTGGGAAATGAAACAAATAAGCTTATAGAAAATTAATGAAAAACGAAGGTATTAATTTTTTATTGATAATTTTCTTTTTATTATTCAGTATTTTTATGTTTTGTTGACTACTAAAATAATCCGTTGTTCGCGACTTTATGAGGCTACAGGCCCACTGCGTGGTCTTCTCAACGTCGCGCCGGTAGGCGAGCACGAGGTCTGCCGACTGGCGCCTGTGCAAGGCCTTGAGGTAGCGTCCGCTCTTTAGGGTCCTTGGACAAGGCGTAAAAACCTCTTTACAGGCTAAAAACACCTCAGCAAGGAGGAGGTTTTCGTTGTTTTTTGTTCTCTGTAGCGTAGAACATAAAAAGCTTTCTAATTGGGCTTAAGTAAAATTGTAACAAGCGGAAGTGAGAAACGCGTGTTATGTTAAGAACGACAGAAAGAATGGATAATCATCTCGATTTTTTAAGTTTTTTTATTCAATTAATGGTGTTTCTAGATTCGTCAAAATAAGCAAAACATTTTGAGCAATTATTTCAGGAAACAAAAATTATGAGGACATTCTTTTAAAACCGGATTTAATATTATATTTCTACATATTTGAACGTTATGTTTCTGAGAAGCGAACCTTTTATTAACTTCCGCGCATATTTACAACAACTAATAAAAAGTTTTTTAATAAATCGTAGTTTCAAAGTACAAGTCAATTTAGTACAATTCTCTTTTTATAATATCACGGCCAGTGTCCCTCAGGGATCGCCTCTGTCACCGATCCTATTCAATATATTTATTTCAGACCTTCCACAACTAAAGCATTAAAAAATAGCGTTATTTGCAGATGACACCGTAATATTTACAACACATCAAAACTTAACATCAGGACGAAACAAACTTCAAGATGATTTAAACACACAGAATGGTTTCAGCAATGGAAAATTAAAATCAACCCAACTAAATGTAAAGCAAAACTATTCTCATTAAAAAATCTATACTATAAATCCATTAATTCGAAATAATATATATTCAATGGCTTTCCCCTACAACATCAGTAAAATATTTAGGACTTCACATTGACAAAAGGCTAACTTGGAAAGATCACAAAAATAACAGCTAACAAAACATTCATAAAAATGTTAAAACTGTGCCCACTAATTAATAAAAACGCAAAGATCAATATCGTCACGTTAATATCCATTTTCAAATATATAATAAGGCCTCCACTAACCTACGCCTGTCAAATTTGGGGAGGTGCGGCAAATAGCAGTTAAAAACAAATTGCAAGTAATTCAAAACAAGTATCTACGCTGGACAGTAAATGCACCTTGGTAAATCCGCAACGAGCAAATTCAAAAAGAAATCGCTCTATGTCCAATAAAACAATGGATAGACAGACTCTCCATCCGATTTTACACAAACCTATCATCCTGCTCTGCAACTCAAAAATTTAAGTTTAGCTCAACTTCAAAACCATATCCAAGAATCAAAAGTCGGCATTCCAAAGACCTACTTCGACCTCGAATTAGCAGAAAAGAAAATAGTTATTAACAACAACTTAGAAATAAATTCGAGTAGTTAGAGGACCCTTCCTGGACACTCCTCGGTAATTAGTTAATATTTAATTGTAAGTTAAAAATATGTAAAATAAGCCGAATGTTATTAACTTTGTATAAAAATTGTATGTATGATTCAAAACCTTGAAAGGCTTAACAGGCCGAACAAGGATTAATAAATTATTTTTAAAAAAAACTTCCGCGCGTTGAAGACATGTTGCGAAATGATTAGAGTTCCAGGAAACTTTATACGTTCTTATTCATTTTGCCAGCCTTTTTCCAATGTCACGTTCCATGAAGTTATTTCGAGGAGTAGGTGATCTCAATTTTCTGTTTCTCCCATTTCACGATAATTTCAGTTCATTTTCTTAGAAATCATCATTACACCAAGTTCCTGGATACGTTCCCTCCTCCGCTTTCGTTGAATGCACTCAACCCTATCTTCGCCAACGCCCGACATCCAACAGCTCTCCTCCATCCGGTTCGCTTTGCTCCCGCACGCGGTCGTGCGGCGGCTGGCGTTATGGCAGGCAAACCTGCCATCGCGCATCCTTTTTTATTTTTTTATTTATTTGTCAAAAAACAGTAAAAACTGTATATGACGTGTGGGGAAAGAAATTTATCTGCCCACATTTTCTTGAGGGCCTTCCTCGCCGGCGCTTAGTGAAATCTTAGCTCTCGAGCCGCGAGTTAGTCTATTCAAGGCCGCTGGTACCCGAAACAGAACAATATAGAGGGGTGAGCTTGCTAGAACTCTGAAATAAACTTCAAGTGTAACTGAAAACGTATACTTCTAATCAATAATATATTTTTTTATTAAGAATCTGAGAGTTAACATTTTTTCTTTACAAGTGATGAAACAATAATGATGTACCTTGTCTAATAGTTAATTATACTCACTTTTGTTTCAGTTTCAGAAAACAATCACTTTTAAATAAAACGAATAATAACACTGGTCTACATAATTTTTTTCTGTAACAAGAACAAAACACACTCTCTAGAAATATATGAAATATATGTAATTTCAGAATTTCTGAATCGGCCTCAGCTTTTATGTGATGTTTTTTGTAATTGCATGTCTCCCAATTTATTGTAAAAGACATGCTCAAATGACAACAGATGTACATGTGTACATTAAGAAATATAACAACATAAGTGGTAAGAAAAAAGTGAAGAGGAAGTTTGCAATGTTTCGCAGGAGGCTTGAAATGTTGAGTCAGCGTGGATATCTCCTTCTCTGCCTTCTGCATGTCCTTCACTGTAGCATTCATCTTCATTCACTGTCACATTCTCAGGAGGTAGTGGTACCGGCAGTTCTTCGCATGTGACATATAGGCCTTATAGCATGGTAAATTAGGATATTGAACAGTTTTATTCGTTTTTGAAGTGATTCCAGTTATTTAAGTAAGACAGAAATGACAGTTTGTTGTGTGATCCATCGGTTCCCTCCAAATCACGGGAGCAGCAAAGAGCATGTGTCGTGAACCTTTTAATCAGTATGTCAAGAGTATAACACACGACACACAGCATAGTATATGGGCAGCCCATTTCTTTTACTGGTCGTCTACCTTACACCCGAAATAAAGATTACAACACTTTCTTATTAGAGAATTAATTTTCCGTTTTTGCTATTTCAGAGTTAATTCTCCACAAATGTAATATAACGTATTTGGGCTGTTACACAGTTACAAGACATTTCTTCATCTGAATCGATACAAAGCACACACCTTCACGAACCTATAACAACATGCAGACATATTCAAGTCGCTTTCCACGCTGTCAGATCTGTGAATGCTGCTACGCAACTGACAAGAAATAACTCGATTCTATCTCTTTGAACATGACTTATTAGCAATGTTGCCAAACCCTTATCTTTTCCCAATGGTAAATTTTCTGAATTCAGTGTCATGTTTAGGAATTCCTTGTACACATTTCAATTGTCCCTGAACAATTATATCTGCAGAATTATTAAATGAAGCTACAGCAATGTAACCAGTATGTAGCGTTTTTAAGCATTTCCGTAAACAGAGAGCGTGCAACAAGAACATTGAGCCTGATAGGCAAAAACTGATTTCACGTTCGATTTCTGTGTCCAAGTCTTTTCTAAGAACATCATGCTGTTGACCATAGCTTTTTGCTAATTAGACATTCTTTTTAAATCAACAAATTGACAAGTAACATATGTCAAGAGCGACTAACACATTAATAAATACAATTACAGATCAGTGAAAATAAAAAATTGTGTTACTTTTTGTTGATAAGTTGGCGAGGATAAAATTGCATTGTATAAAAATTGCAAATAAATTGCATTGCAACTGCA
The DNA here is from genome assembly GCA_031308135.1 of Acheta domesticus. Lineage (NCBI taxonomy): Eukaryota > Metazoa > Arthropoda > Insecta > Orthoptera > Gryllidae > Acheta > Acheta domesticus. Next base: position 231,542,384 of record JAHLJT010009436.1, read on the forward strand.
TAAAAAGAGTCCACTTCCTAGGAACACTTTTTACTTTCCCGTATACGTACGTATACACGGAGTGATATACATAGTATAGGGAAAGTTATGTAATGCTGCGCGAAAAAATGGCCAATTTTCGGCGGAAAAAATTAATTGCCGGGCCGTGAAAACGAATAAGTGAATAAAACCAGTTGCTAAATTAAGAAAAAAAATCCCCTGACACGTGGTGTAGCCAGAAACCCTGTTTTCTAGGTCCTTGATACCGAAAACCCAATTGAAAGGAAAACGTCCGTCTGTCCGTCCGTCAGTCTGTCTGTCCGTCTGTCTGTCCGTCTGTCTGTCCGTCTGTGAACACTGCTAGCGCCTAAACCATACGTACGATTTCTTCCAAAATGGATATTTCCCCGTCGATCTGGTTCTAGTCGAAGCTTTGAGATTTTGAAAAAGATTCTTCAAAATTTGGGGGTATTTAATTGAAGCCCCCGGGGATTTTCAAATTTTTCTCGAAAACGGCTCCAAATTTTTTCTTTAAATTTCTTTTATGAATATAGTAAAATACACTTATTAACATGGCATACGTCCGATTTTCACGGATAACTCTGAATTTTTGAAAACTGCAAAAGTTTTAAGTTTTGCGGTGTCTTTCTGGAACTACAAAATTGAAGACAGAGATTTTTCCTTCAAATAAAATTTTTTCTTCATAGAGAGTTCTTTAAAAAATTACATAAACAAGATTTTCTCAAAAACGGCTCCAAATGTTTACTTTAAACTTTTGGCAGGGATAGTGGTAAATGTACTCTTATCAGATGACATTAAAGCCATATTGCTCTATCGGCTGGTTTTTTCAAAAATTAGAAAAATGTAAATGTTTTACTTGTCTCTCGCGTCATTAATATTTACATTATCGGCGATTTTTTCACATTATTATATTTACGAGTATATATGAAATAGGCAAATGTGGGATATCAACCTATAAAGGCAATGGTATTTTCCCAACAAGATGTAAACACATTTCTTACAAATCTGATGATGAACCTTTTCATTTAATGAAGGTATAATAATGACAGGGGCAATAATAGTTAAGTTTTATTTATTAACTGTTGTATTGTATTAATAACTGGTATGATTTTCAGGTTATTGCTATTTTTGGCATATTTGGTGCTTATAAGTCGTGTCGAATTGTACAATTTGTGCATCAACGATGTGAAAGAAGAAGGTTCTGTTTTCATAGTGAACATTACAGCGACAAAAATTAACAAGCCCGGAATATTTACTGTCGTATCCAGTGAAGAATTTAATTATGTTTAATTATGTAAAAAATACATTTCCTTAAGACCCTTACATGTTAAACACAAAAAACATTGTTTTACAATCATGGCAAATGCAGCTGCAATCGAATTGGTATCAATACATTTGCGAAAATACAAAAAAATAGTGCAAATTTTTTAAAATTACCAAATGCAGAAAAGTACTCTGGTCATTCGTTTAGGAGAACATCTGCGACGTTTTTCGCAGATAATGGTGGTGATATCACTACACCTAAACGTCATGGAGGATGGCGGTCTATAAGTGTAGCCGAGTCATACATCGAAGAATCGGTGAATAACAAGATTCAAATAGCTAACAAGATATTGGTTAGAGCAGAAAGCAAAGAAAAAACAAGTATTTTAGATATAAATGCATGTTCTGGAGTGTCACTGACCAATTTATCAAATTGTACAATTAATGTACATGTTCACAAGAATTAATTTGATGTTTTTTGTTGTTCTTATTATGTTGTTCTTGTTATATTACCAAATAAAAACAAAATATAATTTTAAAGGAGTAATAAATTAATAAATCAGTTTTTAAAAGTAAGTTTTTTCATAACGTATTTTATTTTACTGCGAACACTGCCAATCTATTTATATGGTACCACTGTCTTCTTTAAACTCTATAACTGAAAATATATAGGGGCTGTGACTATTACGTCAGTGATGGCTCACATTTCGTGCAGAAAAGCAATGACGTAATGATTCGTGCAATATGTCATATTATGAAAGATTTTGTTAATGTAAAAGGGTTGTTTATATGCTGGTATACAAAAAAATGTACTTTTGGCGGTGATAGATGGCAGCTGGCAAGAAAGAGTATGTGGCAATTTCAAATAGCTAGCGAAAACCCAAGGAAATAAAAAACTAACACGGGAAAGTCTGTGCCATTCTGTAGCACCACTAGTCTCTCTTGATTGTTAATGATACATTCCAGAAGGATGTACATTATTGTTATAATCGCATTGCGGATGGTGCAGGTGGGTTGTGAAATCTTTATTTTATTATTTAAACTAAGCTATTTTGTATTCTCATGTCTTTTTAGTCAATAGACTTTGGATGCGTAATGCATTCCGGAACATTTTGCGGTTATCGACGTTATTGTAAGTTCGTTGTAATGTGATATTAATGTTTTAAGATAAACTAGTTATATTCTTAAATTAACCGATAAGCAGTAAGTAGCCAACCGAGTCTGTTATGTGTGTTATCGGCCGTGTGCTGTTCAATTTTTTTCGTAAAACCTTCTTTTTACCTTCTTTTTAAGAAAACAAGCGTACCAAAGAAATACCATTCTTAGAAGAAATGAACAAATACGCCAACGTTTACTATATTTATTTGCTTCAATTGTTCTAATCGGACATCAGACTGTTAAATCCTCAACGCACGCCGGCCGTTAAAACGAGATTTTATTCCTATGTTTGATTGCGCTAAATCGATAATTTCGTCATCATTCGTTTAATTTCGAAAATTAAAAAAATGTCTAAACGCGATGAGGGGGAGTGATGCCAAGTACATGTAACAGATATAGATTCATCACTCCCTATTTCCAATTTCAATATAACAAACATAGTTGCATTTCATGGCGTGTTTCATTTTGAAAAATGCGTCGTTACAATTGCATGAAAAAAATGTTGGCAGACAGCCTTAATGGAATAGTCTGCACTAGAGTCTCCAGCCACCAACTGCTTCCCGCATTGCCGTTTTGCTCACCCGCTGCACCGGCGACAGGACTCGGCCGCGCGATGGGCGTGTGCGTATCGGGGGTTGATGCAGCGAGAGTTAATAAATTCCAGTTTTAGCCGAGCATGACACACCCGAGTTCTCTAATGCAGTCGTCATTAAATAAGCTACGGTCTGTCCTCCGACCTGTAGCCATTTTCACCTCAATGGAATGGTTGTAGTTCTGCTCGGGTAAATTGCAGCTAATATTGAACATTGTGGCTTCTGACCCAAACCACACGTCAGTGTGGAAGAGCGGAAAATAGTCGTTCGAATATTGTGACTAGATCTTTGATTGAAATTACGTAAAATGAGCGAATACCACACAATTAACATTAGTTCAGTCACGTTTCATAATTATATTTATGAATGAAAATTAAAACAAATACACACTGTTGCAAATTTCAATCATATTATTGTGAATGATCAATTGTGGACGGTACTGTATTATCCGCAAAATTGTCAGTGTAATAAATAAATTAAAACATAGTTGTAATAATATTTAATTTATGGTAACTTCTGTAGTTCTTTGAGAAGTTCATGAAAGCGTAAATTGAGAAGAGGGAATCAATAACACCAAGGAAATGCAATTCAAACAAGACGGATGTCGGGTACATAGTGAATTGTAAGCGGATCAAGAAACTCGAAATACGATTCCTCAACCTCAAAACCCCAGAAGCAAATACTGCAGCAACTGCTCATTTACGAGGCTGTCTGAGGGGAGCATTCGTTGCGGGAATGTGAGGGTTCTAGACAACGCCGTGTCCCCGGTGTCTCTAGAGACGCAAGTCCTGGTGCGCTGCACCGCGCGCTACCTAGTAGGAACCGCAGGGAAGTGCATCTGCTGTCACAACCGTTGCTTGTGCAGGGACCAAGTGGCTGTGGGGAACTTCTCTCCAGGTACCTGCCGGACTCTGACTTCCTCGCGCTGCTCAACCGAACTTGGGTAAACTCTGTGTTAGTGTCCCAAGAAGGTTGTTGACTTCTCGATGTTGAATTGTTTGTTGACACGCGTTGATGGATCAAGATCGGTGGTGGCGAGAGGAAAGGCAATGCCTTGCGAGTCGTAATGATTTTGGATGTTGGGAATTCGCTTTTTCTAAGGTGCTGGAAATTGACTGCATTTGTTAAACTTCAGGAAGTTTATGTCACCTGCCGGAATCGAATCCGTTTAATGACTACTCTAATCAGTGAATTCTGTAGTTTCGCTGGTAACAGCGATTTTCAAAATTCCCTGTCAATCGTATTAGTTTTCAAACTGATATCATCAGTACGTTTTAATTTTACCTCTTTTAAATGTTTAAATATTAAAGAAAATATATTATATATTATTACACATTTCTCACTGTTAGAACTCCAGAAAAATGTATGTTAAAGTGTTTTGGTTGACCAGAAATGTAAATAGTGGAATGAATGACAAACCGAAACTATTCATTTTCTTAATGTTACAAGGTCTTTCTCAGCAAGTACTTATAATTTTGAAAACGTGCACGACTATTTAATTTCTAAAACTGAGGGATAAATTGCTTTGAGAAAGAAATGTCTGGTTTTAATATTGGATACATAAGAGAAGTTCAAAATAAATTTATTTTGCAATTTTTGTAATTTTTTATGTTTTAATGAAAATCAAAATTGTATTATTTTTATTATATCACTTTTTCTTATATTCTAGCAGAAGAATCAATTGCTGTCAAGTTCGCCAATTTTTACTTTCCCTTATACGTACGTATACACGGAGTGATATACGTAGTATAGGGAAAGTTATGTAATGCTGCGCGAAAAAATGGCCAATTTTCGGCGGAAAAAAATTAATTGCCGGGCTGTGAAAACGAAAAAGTGGATAAAACCAGTTGCTAAATTAAGAATAAAAATCACCTAACATGTGCTGTAGCCAGAAACCCTGTTTTCTAGGTCCTTGATACCGAAAAACCAATTGAAAGGAAAACGTCCGTCTGTCCGTCTGTCTTTCCGTCTGTGAGCACTGCTAGCGCCTAAATCATACGTACGATTTCTTCCAAAATGGATATTTCCCCGTCGATCTGGTTCTAGTCGAAGCTTTGAGATTTTGAAAAAGATTCTTCAAATTTGGGGGTATTTAATATGAAGCCCCCGGGGATTTTCAAACTTTTCTCAAAAAAGGCTCCAATTTTTTTCTTTAAATTTCTTGTATGAATAGAGTAAAATACACTTATGAACATGGCATAGGTCCGATTTGCACGGATAACTCTGAATTTTCAAAAATTGTGAAAGTTTCAATTTTTTCGGCGTCATTCTGGAACTACAAAATTGAAGATAGAAATTTTTCCTTTCAAATAAAATTTGTTCTGCATATCAAGTTCTTTCATAAAGGTCATGTAAATGTTTCTCAAAATTTTAGTAGTTTTCGTGCAATATTGCGTGCAATATGTGCAATTTTAAAAATTTACAAAAACAAGATTTTCTCAAAAACGGCTCCAAATTTTTTCTTTAAACTTTTGGCAGAGATATTGGTAAATGTACTCTATCAGATGACGTAAAAGCCATATAGCTCTATAGGTTGGTTTGTTCAAAAATTACAAAAATGTAAATTTCTTCACATGTTTCTCACGTCGATAATATTTACATTATCGGCGATTTTTTCACATTATTATATTGACGAGTACATGTGGTTTAAACAATGTCAAGTAAAGTTTCTCGAAAAACAGCAACCGTTTTATGTGAACAGTAGCTCAATATTTCGGCATTTTCAGAAACGCTCAGACGCCATTTCCTATATATGGCTGCAAATTTTTTCTTCAAACTTTTGTAACGGATAGTGATAATTACACTCTTTAATATGACGTAAAGTTTATTTTGAGTTATTTTTTTCCAAAAAGTATGTAAATGTAAATTTTTTGAAAGAATCTCTCACATCTTTAATATGCACATTATCCGCAATTTGTGAAGATTATTATCTTTGTGAGTGTAAGTGCTTCAAATAACTTCAAATAAAGTATTTTAAAAACTCAAAAATTATCTGTGAAAATGAGTTTCAAATTTCGTATTTTTAGTAGTGCTAAAAAGCCATTTTCTCTTAAACGGCACATAATTTTTAAAAGAAAATTGCCATTGAAGACTAGGTTTTTGTGTTCTTTAATATTCTAAAATTAATGTTTCCGTTCTGCCAATAGGAAACCGAAAATTAAGAAAATAACAAAAACAACTACTTTTGGCGGTGATAGATGACAGCTGGCAAGAAAGAGTTTGTGGCAATTCCGAATAGCTAGCGAAGGACCGAAGGAAATAGAAAACTAATACGGGAAAGTCTGTGCCATTCTTTAGCACCACTAGTTTTTAATGTCGCAAAACCTTAAGTAAAGTACACCACAAAATATATCGTTATTACTCCCAAAACGACACAATTATATTTTAATTCTGACATATTTACAATTTTCAGTTCAAAAGCTTCTAATATGATAGTGAAGTCTCATTACACATCCACCCTAATTTTGAGGGTACAAAATTGCGTGTATCATTTCAGGACATGCACCAATATTAACCGTCTTTGCTTCAGCATTAATAAACATTATTTTCTCGTGTGTGCGAAGTTACTGCAAAAGAACCACAATATTTTTTTTATTTCGAATGAAAGTATAATATACACTTGAGTATGGAATTTAAGACCAAAACGTCGATATTGTTCAGGTGATTCCAATGCCTTTCCTACTTGTACCTATAGACAGGAAGAAATTACATATCTTGGTAATATATATTATTTGCGCACTCGTATCAACAATATGTGCTTTGTAATATTTAATATTTACCATTAAATTGATATCTGAATAAGATAATCTCCAGGGTAAACTGCGATAACATAATTAGAAGAATGATCGCTTAGTACAGTACATAGTTAAGTACGTAAGCAAAGCCTTCACACATTCCTTGTTGCATGTATCGTAGGCTGCGTCAGAAGGGAGAGGGTGCCTCACCTTTGACCTCGCCCTTTCTGCGGCTGCTTTGGTGCGGTCACCGTGATTATCCATGCTTCGGCTTCCTTTCCCAACGAGTTTCATAGAGCAGCCACTGCGACGCGTTGCCGCCGATCCCCGCGGCCTCTTCACTCCGCTCACACAGGCTTCCGAAGCCTCAAATCCCTAGCTTTTGCCCCTCCTCGCAACCCCCCCTCCCCCCGCTGCTACCCCACACGCTGCACTTTCCGCTTGTTACTTCCGTGCCCTCGCCGCCCTCGCCGCCCTCGCCGCCCTCGCCGCCCTCGCCGCCCTCGCCGCCCTCGCCGCTCTCACCGCCCTCGCCGCTCACTCTAACCCCATCGCCACCGCCACTCTAACAGCGTCGGTGCTCTCCATCGCCACATTGCGCTCTCTGTCCCGTTCATACGCCCTCTCAGAAAGGAAGTGAAAACGTGTAGAGTAACGAGAGAGATGCAGCGTTCTATCTTTGTTGTCTGTCTACCGCCACCGCAACGGGTGCGCGTCCAAACACGATAGCTCTTTGAGAATATTGAGGAAACGTTTCCCTTGCTTCAGTTAACGGTCTGATACGTCAATGTTGATGGCGTAGTGTGTTGGGGGCATCGGCAGAGAGTTTCCAGGATAAGCGCAGTATAAGACGCAAGAACTTATGTAGGGGATCCGCAGCATCAATAACTCATACCGTGTTACGCTATTGTATTACAAATGCTTGGTGCCGTTTTGTGACAGACATATGTCTACTGCAAGACAGATGTCTTAACAGTAGTACATAGAATCATTGCTTTAACACAATATTGAAAAAACTAAAATGGGATCTCTCATTTGCCGCTTCTAAGCTGTCGTTGGCCAATACATCGCAAGCTGTCTGCCCTCTCGAATATTCGGACAACCACAAAGGTCACTTGCAGAGACCTAATTAATACAAGGGTAATTAACGCATATCCGGAAGTGCATTACGTTGTTCCCTAATGACATTGAAACGCGGCGCGGGCGCAGGGCACTGGCGACGTGGCTGCTAACGCGGGATTAGTGGGGCGGCTCCGCCGGCGCTTGAGGGATCAGAATAAGTATCAAAGCGGCTTGCGCGCCTAATGCAGCCGCAGGGCCGAGGCTCAGGCGCTCCACGCTGCAATAACAGCGCCGCCGTGCAGGCGTCTCGTCGGGGCTGACGGGGGCCACTGGGCCGTCGCAGCCGTCCGGACCCGACACCGCTCATCTGTAAAGTGAGGCTTTTGCGACGGCGAACACCTATCTTGGTAGTTCTCGCTCTCATCGGCTTAAATGCGTTAATGGAATACGACTGCTGTGTTAAAGAATTTCCTATGCTTTCTGTTAGATTCTTTTTTTTTTCGCCAATCGGCCTTTATGCACGTAAGACGTTGTTTGGGGGATCAGCATTACTGCTGAGTCCATTTTTATACCCCAGAGTTATAAGCCGCGGGGGTATGGAAGATGAATTGATGATTATGAGGGGTGAGAGGACGGCGCACGCATACAAACACAAATACCCCCATGTCCGAGGCATGACCCGAACCCGCGGCCCGCAACCCTGTGGCTCTAGATTACCACGGCACTACTGCCTTAGCAATCTCGACCATGGGGCTGACTTCCTGTTAGATATAATTTACACAAAATATTGTATCTTCCTACAAGGATTTGACATCTTACTGCAATGAGCTGATGTATATTTCATGTTCTTTTAGCCAAGCTATAAAACTTCGTAATGTTCAAATTTCACGTATCAGTATACCAAATATATAATCCACCTCATGCTATTCCATTATCTTTCTGCTTTTGAATATTTTTAACACTGTATTTTCAAATAAAATATATTGCAAATTTAATTTTAAAATTAAATTCAAGTATAATTAAAAATAACAATGATCTGTAACTTTTCTACAATTTGTTCAGTTTCTGTAACTGTATAAATAAACGTACAAAGTAATATTCACATGATCAGGGCATTCACGTTCAAAAAATTTAAATTCTGTAAATAATGTTTTCATGAAAGTTCCAGAGTATTTTATAACGTTTTGTGCAATTTGTATTCTCAGTCATACACTGCTTGATTTTGAAAAACTGTCTAATTTTATAAATCTTAATTAAATTTATATATGGATTTTCATTTTCTTTTGATATTTTTAAGTAATATATTATTCTTTCCTGCGTTTTGTTTCTTCTTGAATATTTTGGTAGAATAGAAATGCCTTGAAAGCAAGCTGAACTGATGGAAAATTAGTTTCATATTTTATTTGTTCCAGTTGCGTCCGGTAATATAAGCTCATGGGGCACGTCCCGGACCACAAATTATTTACTTAGGCTGTATCTTCGCCGTTTTGGTAGCGTAGCGCGGTACCGAGTTGGCATCCGCGGCACGGCCGGGGGTCAAACGTGTCGAAGCCACGAGCTGTGGCCCCGCTGGCGGCGGCTGTTGGCGACGGCAGCGGTCGCTTTCTGCTTGGCTCCACGCGTCCCCGCTCCACCAGGCCCTGTCCCCGCACCTCTGCTTCATCCCGACTTTCCCTCCCCGCCTTACCCCCATAGGGCCTCCGTCGCCGCCCCGCGCAACCCGCCCCTACCTCCCCAGACCCCGCCCTCTTGCGTCGCCCCACTCTGTTTCACCCAAACGACGCCATGCGCTCCCGCCTCCGCCCCCTCACACTTCTCCCCCAGTCTCCGCATCTCGCCCTTTTCCCTCACTCCCCCAGCCACCATTTTTCGCCCGGCCTCCGCACCTCACCCATCCCGAACCCTTCCCCGTCATCAGCCCTGCCTCGCTCCATCCCCTCGCCGTCCAGTCCCGCCTCCACTTCTCGCCCGCCCCCCGCCCCCGACCAACCTCAGCCACCCGACTCATCCCCACCACCAGCCGCGCCACACCTCCGTTTTTCGCCCAGCCCCCGCGCCTCACCACGCCTTCCTCCGCACTTTTCCTCGACCGCCCCAGTCTCGCCCCGTGCCCTCTGTGCCGCTGTGAATCGCCCCGCACCAGCGACCGAGGAAGATGCGCTTTATTCCGTGGCCGAGCCTTCGACGAGGGCTGCATACGTGCCCTGGCTCACTGCTGAGCGTCCCCGAGGCCCACTTCCACCGTGGTTGTATCATCGTTGTGCTATTTTTTCGAACTGTCATTCCCTATTCTTATTTATAGCTACATTATTGCTTATTTCTTCTCTTTGTGTGTGCGGATTCTTTCGAGTCAATCCTGCCAAATGATTTTGTTCTATTTGTTCTCTTGTGCGTTTTAAAAAGCTTATTTTGCCTGTACAATCAGACTCGACATATTTCTCGCACTTAACGTTTTCTATTGCTATTTCCCGTACTGATATCTCTGTTTAAATCTCTAAATTCGCTTCTCCTGATACTTAATCAATTTGTATCTCTAAATAAAGTTGTTATTCATCTCTCTATGTGTAATTCAAGAATTACTGTATCATACGGTTCATGGTTGGTAATGCTTTTGGTGGTAAATTTTTAAGTTCATTTGATGTGTTCATTTTAATAGAGTTTGCCATTGTTCTTCCTTTATACTTCGCATGCAATTCTTTCCCATAACAAGATGGCTTTAAACAAATTCGTTTCGTAAATTTGCATTTTGATAAATTGCGAGACTCAAATACGTCGCAAACGTCTTTTTGAGATATACATATTTTTGATAAGATACGAGAGTGTAGTGCTGTTACAGTGAGAGATACTGACTTATAATGAGAAATTTCTTACTTTCACTAATTAGCAAATTAATCTCCGGCATTTCTATCTACTGCATTCCCTGCTCACTTATTTATTCTTTGAGAACTCGTTGCAAAGCCACACACGCCCGCCCGCCAAAGCAGCGCTTCTCTTCTTTCGTCTTTGCTTCTTCTGCGCTCTCTTCAACCGACGCTGAGAAGCCGTTTCCGCAGCAATGTAGGTCATCCCACATAACAGCCCGCCGAAACACGAGGTATCCCTTCAGTACCTACTGATTCATGCGCATTGTTCTTCGATACTGAGAGAGACGATTCGCTTGTAGTTTATCAATATTGTTCATTCTTATTCTTATTTCTGAAATATAATTCTCAACTACCGGTCTTTAATGAAAATTATTCTGCTTATAATAAAGAATGTAATATATAAGCGATATGAAATAATTCATAACGGAATGCCAGTAGAGAAATCCAGTATACATTTATTTTAAATATCTCACGAATATCTGTTCATTTAGCTTCCATTGTGATTGTATTTACTATAGAAATGTTATAAAAATATGATGATTTGTTTTATCATTTTGCTGTTACTAACAATCAATAGTACAGAAAACGTTTCATTTTGTATATCCTCGTACAAAAAATACTATATATTTTACTCTTAAGTAGTGTTTCGTAAAAGTCTTCGAGGTATATATTAAAAGAGTTAAAACTATGTGAAAGTAATTCACAGAAATATTTTTGAAGTTTGTTCCGTATTAATTGTTTCTGACACGATTTTGTCTGTTAACATTTCTTGAGTTCCTACAACATTTTTTTGCTGATACGTGTACCATGCCTGAACGCTTTTATTCCTGCGACGGGCCTGTTTCCTCGCATGGTTAACGTACGAATATGCGCTCCACTAATTTAACTTGGCAAGCGTTTCACGACGTACATTGTTCCGCAATTTCCACGATTATCTCGTTTCGCGCAGAGTCCAAATTTCTCCCAGAGTCAGCAGTATGTCAGAAACAGGCCTCGCAAAAGGAAACTGTTTCATGACAGCCAGCCAGCAAGCTGGCTTGCATCGCGGCGGCCGTAACAGGCACAGCTTTCTAAGCGCTCGCAAGTGATACACTTACTTTTTTTCTCCAGTTGCCAATTAAATCCCGTAAATTGAAGAATCAAATTATGCCGACAGGCCGGGTGGGCGGTGTGTTCCGTGCCCAGCTGATGTAGGGCAATTTTACGTTGCTTTGGCGAGGTTCATCCTGCAGAGTTTTACAGCAGGATGCGGAGGAGCGAACGGTCCCAACGCTGGGGAGTGGTGGCGGCGCTGCCGGCTGAGGTCTGGGGAGGAGAGAGCGCGGGGTTGCTCTGTTTGTGCCAGACGGAAACCGTTCTTTTTATTCCGTACTACATTCTAAAAAGGCCCGTGTTTATAGCGGACATTTTGTTAAAAGAAATGCGAAAGAGAGAAAGAAGCAAGCGGGAGATTGTGTTTCATAAGGGACGGGGCCGAGCTTTGCTGTTGCCTCCGAGACGCAGATCGCGATTCGACGTTCCAGAGGAGCACTTTTCCCGCGGCTGGGCAGCCTCTCCCCGCCTTCCCCAGCCGCTCCCTCCCTGCGCCTTTTGCTTCGCGGACCTACCACGCTCCGGCGCTCCTTTGCCCTCTGTTCTTTTCCTGCCGCGGGAACCTACATGTGGCCGTCCCTTCTCGGATGGGAAAAAATGTTGCTGGGGCAGTGTATTCTGAAAACAAACGTGAGAGATCATATCACATACATTTGTAGTAAAAAGATAATGTTGATTAAGTGTCTTTTGGACACTTGTGCTTTTTATTTTGCCCTTTGATAACTATGACATCCAAAGAAAGTATGTGTTTTAACGTAATGTCTTCAATTTTGACGCAACGTTTCCAAAGTTATCGGCTTGTTGTCAGGTGCATCTTCCGTCATAGAAAAATTCTAGTATATCTTGCTGCAAATGAATTTTGATTTATCACGTGATCTGGTATATTTAGTGTTTTGATAGTACTATCAAATTAAATCGCGTCCATATTTTTTTGTCTTGTCACATCATTACCACGTTTTAGTACCCAGAGTCCACCGTTGCTCGGAAAGCAGGCTGAGGCGTCTCTCCTCGACTCACTCCGTCCCTCCCCTTGACGATGGCGACGGACGCCGCGCTTCCGCTCCCTTGAGCGGACGAAGAGTCCGCGGCGTTCGTGCGCGCTGGTGTTTTCCTCTCGGCGTATTCCCTTCTCTTACGACGCCCTCCCGTCGCGCCTCTTCTCGTTATCCCGCGCCCAGCTGCGTTTCCAACGCGTCTACACTCTCCCGTCGCCGTTATGCCCGCCCGCCTCCCGCTCGCTGCTAGCCCGCCCGCCTGCCCGACCACCCCCGGCCACTCGCCCACCCGCCCGCTTATCCACCCATCGGCCCGCACACCTGGCCACAGGACCCTTCCTACCACCTGCCCGCCCGCCCGCCCGCCCCCGCCGCCTACACAACCGCCCGCCTATCCACACACTCACCAACCCATCCACCGTCCCACCCATCTACCCGCCCATCAACCCTCTCACTCACCCTCCCACCCTCTCTCCCACCCTTCCGCCTTCTTCCACCCTCCCTCCCTACCTCCCTCCCAATCTCTCCTCCCAATCTCCCTCCACTCCCCGCCACCCACCCATCATCCCTTTCTTCCTTCCATCCTCCCACCCACCCACCTACCGGTTCCTCTCACTCAAACACCCACCCACTACCCAACCGGCATCCCGCCCACCCTCACACTCACATGAAGCAACGTCCACGGCCGGCCCCGCCCCCTCTCTCCGCCAGCACCCATCCTGCTCACGCCGCTCCCAGCCCGTCCAGCACCCCCACTACCGCTAGAGCCCTTTACTTCCCGCCGCTGGACGCCGCTTCTTCCGTCTCCACCACTGTCTTCCCCCGTGCCGTCCACCTCTACCTCCATCCGCTGCCCGCCGCAGTTGGCTGCCGTTCACCTCCACCACCTTTCGTCCCTTGCCCACTTGCCTCCGCCTCCCCCGCCTCGCGCGTCCATCTCGCGACCCGCGCCGTGATGCGTCGTTTGTTTCGCGACGTGCGAACGCATAAGGGCGCGCCCCTTTGGCCGCGGCCGCGTTTCACGACATTGTTCTGCCGTGTGTTCGCGGCATGGTGGTGCGGCGGACTCTCGGACAAAACGCGTCGTGTCACACACAGCGGAACGTTCGCGCGGAAGTTTTTTTCTCTATCTTTGTGTGTGTTCAGGGAGGAAATACCAGCTGCTTTAGAAGAATTGTGGGTTTTTGCTCCGTTTGCGAGGTGAACTTGAGTTCATTCACCTCTAATTTTTACGTCGATAATTTATTTCCTTTCGACGGAGCAATAAACAAATATCTAAATCTAAAATTGTTTCTTCTTCATCTTCTTCTTCTTCTTCTTCTTCTTCTTCTTCTTATTATTATTATTATTATTATTATTATTATTATTATTAGTAGTAGTAGTAGTAGTAGTAGTAGTAGTAGTAGTAGTAGTAGTAGTAGTAGTAATAATAATAGTAGTAGTAGTAGTAGTAGTAGTAGTAGTAGTAGTAGTGGTAGTATTTTGTATTACGTGAAAAATAATTAAGAGGTAATCTAAGTTGATGTACTGCAAAAGTATAATAATTTTCTTTCTTTAAGCATTAAATATCTATACCTAAATTATTCATTAAATACCGATCTAGAATTGGAATATTATGCGATAATGAAAATGTGTTTGCATAGCTCCTTGTAGACCGAAAACGTTAGAAAAAAACAAAATTAATATATATAGTGGCATTAAGTGCAATGTCTCGCTTTCTGATAAATGTTAAATTAATACGTACTACATTGTTTTCGTTGTTGAATGAGTGTATCTTTTAAATTTCGCGATAAAACGTATTTTGGAAAAAAACATTTTGAAATAAATTGGAAGGTATTACATTTTTTCAAGTTTTGTTAGTTTAAATTACTACCCTGCTTCGCAAGGGAAATATTGTGCCTTCACATGTCGGGTTATTTATTCTTATATTTTCTCATTTCAATACATCCAAAGCTCATATCAAATTTTAATTGCATGTTTATGTATAACTGAGTTCATTCAATAATTGAGTTCATTTAATTAATGTTACAGCCCTTTGTTATATTACTTAGGTTTATTATCTCTTTCAATGTGGCATTTTTCACAAACTGATTCTAATTAAACATTAACTTCCTTTTGATACAAAATGTCGGAACTTGCAATAATTATGAAATCATTGAAACTATCAATTAGTCCTTCCTCGTCTGTTGGAATTCAAAACTAAACAACGCATTGATTATGAACACATATTGTTTTACACTTCCAAATTAACTATTCGCTTTTCTATATTATGAGTATTCGGGGACATGTAGTAATGTTTCTTTTGTTACATTTTATAACCAACACCTTCTATGTTTGTATTTGCCCTTACCAAGATCCAGCTTGTAAAATATTACGCATTTAGTACAACAGTATTCAAAAGGACTGCACGTTTCTCTTCTGTGTTAATTATGTTTGTTTATAAATCTTTTCCTCATTCTTCCTAACTTAGTCGTAAATAGTGTAATTTTTACAATATTGTCTCATTTACAATCAATGATTGCAAAATATTTTGTTCGTCAGATCTGAATAAGAGAACGCTTGACTACCACGTTGGGCAGTTTTTCGCCACTCTTGATACTGTTTTTTCTCATCTGTAGATTTTATTGATCCTGCCCATCTTGGAGCTTTTGATAAATGGAATGAAGTGACATAAGTATTATATATTAAAAATGAGAGCTGGAGAATTGAGAGCATTTTAACGTTTCAGACTGAATGTTTAATATCTAGCTCGTTAGCCCATAAATAGTTGGAATTATAACTCAAAAACAATGAGTATTGTGACAACAATGCCAGTTGTGACCGGTTAAGGTCTATGTGAACTGTCTTAGTAAAGTATCATACGCATGCTTCATGCAATTAAAAAAATACTTGTTTACAACTTCTTCAGTAGTCTAGAAGCGCTATTTAGTGAATGAAATAGCTCATTGTATTCTTAATACCCTATTTAAATATTAGAATATTACTTTTTTTATTATATTATATATTTTATTATATTATATATACTTATTTTATTATATTATATATACTTATTTTATTATATTATATTATATATACTACCTATTGACTAGGTCACATGAGTACGATATCGTAAGTCTGAGACAACTTGATACAATACACAAAATGAGTCTGAGAGTACATAAAATGTGTTTCTGCGACTTCAGAAGACTTTGCAAGAGCTTCTCGTGTGTCACGGATAAAAGAAAAAAGTCAAATTACGTACTACGTGGTCTGTTTGTCTGTCTGTCCCTCTATTTTGAAGACCCACATTCCTACTCGACTCGACCGCTCCCGCCATCCCAACGCAACCGAAGAGCCGCACTTACTCCCTTCCCGCAGCCACAGGCGTCTTCTTTTTCCTGCGAGTCGTTTTTCTCATATTCTCTCTCCCGTTGCTCTCGTCCCTCCCCATTGCTTCGGTCTGTTTTTCATGAGCACGGCGGGAATGCATGCAGAGTAGCAGCGCTTCTGCTCTCGACGGCGGGCAATCCGAGAACTCTGACCTTAGATTTTATTTGTTCCCATCTTCAGCACGGAGCGAACGCAGTAAAATTATCCTTCCCTCTATTGAGGATGAAATACGATAAGGTATACAGTATTTCTTTTTTCGAAAATAGTAATTTGTTGAATTTACACCATGTTATTTTCGTTAAGAATTGTTGAATACGAGGTAAATTTTCATTGTTTTTTTTACGAATGCGTAACAAAGACGCAGTTTGTTTATATAAATCACAGAATAGTTTTATTTGGAAGCTGTTAATTTAATTAGCGTTACATACAATATTCTGGGGGAAAAAATCTTTCTAAAATAGTGCCTAAATTAACGAGGTGTCCAGGTGTATTGAACAAAATTAATGTCCTGGTCGAAGTCACTTGAAGGAAAACATCTAAAGAGTAATTAAAATATTTAACCGGATTCACATGAAATCCAGGAAACCCGCTTCTGTTTACAGGAAATGGAAAGGACAGATCGTGAACTTCATTGTTATTTATAATTCTCACTTGATTGGATCTCTTTTGTTGCCTGTGGTTGCGGCTCTTAGTTTAATGAAACAGCTGCGTGTGGGAGATTTGAAGCAAAGGGGAAATATTTTGATGCGATTGTTTCCAATTACGATTGTAATCCAAACACTGAGAATTAGCTGTATTCTCACCTTTGAGTAAAATAAATTCCATCCCTGCCTCTGATAACCCACTTTGGTAGCAGTGATCTTCCACCGCTAGATGGTGAGGTCCGATGCTGACCTACCCGTTGGCCTTGCGGAGTTTTTCTCAGCTAGATATCTCACATCTGCGGGTACCGCTCCAGCCCCCAGCAGGTCTCCCGACATGTGTGGAAGTACATGTGTAAATGTGTGTGTGTGTAAAAGGGTGGGGATAGGACATAGGAAGGGGAAGGAAAGATTGCGCGCGCCCGTTTGTTAGGATACTACTCCGGCATTCGTCTGGTAGTGACCGGAGAAACCACGTAAAACTACCGATCAGAGAAGTGGGACGCTAGAATTCCCCTCCAGACAGCGGCTGAATTCGATCTAGCTCCTGTCAAAAATCCTCTCATCGTCGGAGCTGGAACCCTAGGACCTCCCGGTCAGAGGCACAGCAGTGGCATCGATTGATGCCCTGAGCCACGTAAGCCGTTCGGTCTGTCGCATCCGGGACCCTACACCGCCCTTTGCGCCACCCGAGCTGCCCTCGGCATCTCCCCCATCGCCAGTGCCATCTATTCCGCTAGCAGCGCAGCCGTGCCTCAAGGCGCGAAACATCCCGCGCAGCAGTTAATGATTCATTACATATCGAGGGGGCGCTAGCGGCGGCGCCAAGTGAGGGCGGGAGGTGGCGCGGGGCGGAGGGGGGGAGAGGCGAGGCGGTGCTCATTCATTAGGGCTAATGACGCGGGGCTAATGAGCGGCCCTGGGCGCGCTCAAGACCCCGCGGGGCTCTCGGTGTCGATTGCAGCTCCGCCTGCTCGGGCTGCCCCCCTCCCCCGCCCCCGCCCACGGAGCGCAGCGCTCGGAGCTGAAAAGACCGGCGGCGCCTCGTGCGTGGGGCGGGCGCCGCCGCTGGCGCTCCGATTCGAATCCCGCGCATTTGCACGGCGTTTTCTGCGAATGCGATTTCTAGTAGCTGCGAGGAACTCGCGGTTTTTGTGTCTGTACAGCACTATCAAGCTTGATCAAATTTTTATATTATACGATTACGAACAACACGAATTTCGTGTGTGTTGTTATTTATGTAGATTTATTCTTTTGTGTCGTTTTTATTTTAACGAGAGATAATTCGAAGATATTTGTTATGCTCTTACTGTATCATCGTCTGCTGATTTTTTTTCGAGTTTTCAGTGAATCAAAATTGCATGACAAATACGATTTAATATCTGAATGCTTGCTTAACGTACCCAACTATTTGCATTTTTAATGTGATGAATATTGTACTTTATGGTTATTATATGTGAAACTAATGTAAACAGACTCATAAATTAACAGTAGATGAGTTGATGTGCAAGCCATACTTTATTTATAGCCCAAACAATTATAATCTGATAAAATTCAATGAAGCGTATTTGAATGTCATGGAAATTGATTAGATATGAAATAATGAAATAAACCCATTTAGACATCCTACCTTGCTCTTTTTTTAATATCGTACCACATTACCTTTTTCAGACAAAAGTATTACAAATGTTTAGAGCAAGTAAGGAAATTTTAGATGATCACATTTTGCCAATGAGCATGTGCTCGAAAATTCCATACAACGCAGTTTCACTCGCGAAATTTTTCCTGATTGGTTGGCAACTCAGCATGTGTTTGACTTTTATAAGAAATACGATGTACGCATTGATTGAGCCAGAATGTGCACCTGCCTGCTCTGCTTACGAACGTTCCATTGCGAGAATTTTAATGTGGAAACCAGATCCCTCTCGTTTCCTCCCAAATCCCTATGAAAGAAAAAAATTCAGCAAAAGTCAGTTGTTTTAATAGGACTAGAAATTCTGCACGACTCTCAATAATTCGTTTTTTAGAATTCGTGCATGATATATGAATCCAACTGGGCGCGAAAATCATTGCAGACCTGAAATTTAAGTTGAGAGGCCCTACAACGCACAGTTTTTACTTTCTCGTTTACATGTATAGGTAATGCTGAGGAAAATCTATTTCGAGATTTCAACGTTAATACGGGTTCTGGGGCCCTTGTCACCGAAAAAAGGTAATTTTAAACGTCAGTCTGTCTTACATCTGTCAGTGAACAATACTATTGCCTAAACTATTTGTAGGAGATTTTTCATATTTCCATGTTAATTAAAAATGTATTGCGATGTGTCGGGGACCATCGCAGTCCTCCACCCTTGCGTCACGCCAAATTACCGGACGGCAGGAAAGAACTACGCGCCCTCGAATTAGATACGCCCAGCCGCTCAAGCCCCCCATAAACTTTCAACTATCAATTATACCCTTTTTCTGACAATACCGCGATGCGTCGGGTGACCATCGCACCCTCTCACCCCCGCGTCACGCCAAATTAAAGGGCCACGCGTCCACCGCGACCCGATTTAGTTCCGCCCAACGGCCCAAGTTCTCCAGAAGCCCCTAACAATAAATCTTACCCTTTGTCCAACAATACTGGATGATCGACAGCCGGAACAACCATTTTAGCGACTTGGCGATCGCACCCGGCTCAATAATCCTCTAAAAGCCTATAAAATCATCACATGCCAAAGCAGAAGGGACACGTGCGCGCTCCTCCGGCCTAACAATGCCGGCCAATGAACAACCAGAAGGCACCGTTGATGAAATAGAAGGTTCGAGAAGTTCAAATCCGACCAATAAAATCACTAGGCAGGAAGCACGTGAGCACTTTGAGATTTTTTCGAAAAAACGAAAGGGACAGACGGGCGAGCGAGGCCAGAGAGAGGACGGGCGACAGACGCTAGAGAGGACGGTCGTGCAGGAGAAGTCGTATGGATATAGAAACCAACAAGTAAAGTTTTGAGTAGATTAACAGTGGTAGTTAAGAAAGCCACCGAATATTAGTCAGTTAATGAAACCTGCGGTAGAAAGGGAACAGCAGCAGTGGGTAAGGCACACACTGAGCCGACCACTGCGAAACTTGCCCGGTCTTCACGGAATTAATTCCGAATAGCCAAAGTTTGGCTTCGAGCGTCATACGCGGTCCAGGTGTCGTGTGACGGCCTGAGACGCGCGCGAGCATCACGTCGCGACCGCCCGGTCATCCACCGCCGACGTCCCGTGCGCCGGAGTCATCACCCCGGAAGCAATCGGAGGCCAACCTTGCAACGTTCCGGCGTCGCCTCCTGAGGGTCCGACTACACTTCTCCGTCGCTCGGCGAGCAATCCAGTCGCGGTGACATTACCATCTAACATCACAGATTGTAAGTTGTCATCACCATCATTCATTAATCGGCTACTAAAGTGACAATAACCCAGCATCAACCTGAACAGTTTCTCTTCGTTTAATTTTTTGAATAAATTAGTCCCCGCCATTTGGTCGGGTGAACCAATTAATACCATAGCAAAGTGTTATTATTCTAAAT
This sequence comes from Acheta domesticus, assembly GCA_031308135.1. Classification (NCBI taxonomy): domain Eukaryota; kingdom Metazoa; phylum Arthropoda; class Insecta; order Orthoptera; family Gryllidae; genus Acheta; species Acheta domesticus. The sequence goes on from JAHLJT010009436.1 coordinate 231,562,712, forward strand.
CTTAAGAAACCACCAAATGCAACCCTTCGACCCAGGGCGCTCACCCCTGAGACGCTCAACGCCGGCGACATTAAGCAGGTAAGTGGGCATGCGCTTGGCGCCCTTATTAAATAAATTCAGCGCGTGTCCCCTCCTGCGACTTGGGACGACTGTCACACCATAAGTGTGTCGGCGCCTCCATTTTGTGAGCAGTTCCATCACAGTATTAGTACTTTACTTATGAAGTACTTTACATTAAGTCTATTGAATATTTACACACCTTTATGACAAATGGCTTCCAATTTTTCCTTAATGTTTTCGTCAGAATAAAGTCAAATATCCTTATAAAAAAGAAAACTGAAACGCTATTGTTTCCATCATTTTTGCCATGGAATTGTAGGAATTCTTTATGCACCTGTTTGCAATGCATTTAAAATGTTTCTATCCAAATTTAGGAGGGTCAGTTTGCTGCAATAATTTATAACATCTAGGTTTCATTATCAATGGTTTAATGAATATAAAAAGAAAAAAATTAATTTTTCAAAAATCATTGCAAGAATATAATACTTGCGTAATTTAATTCGGTCGTCAATTTAAAGATTAATGGATCTATTTTATTGCTAAACTAATTTCTTCGAAGTTGTGATAATGATTATAACTGATGGCAAATGAATTAAGCTTCTGATATTTCCATTATTAAGGGGAAAAACTTACTTTGTACGAGTATGTATGATAATGCGCATGCATACTAAAGGTTATATTTACTATTATTAATGGTACTGTGCACGTAGAACTAAATAGACTCCACGACTTTAAATACACATTTTCCCTTTTTGGTCTAACGATTTCCACTCGCGGCCCTTCAAGCTCAAGAACGGCATTAGTATTACTGCATATTTAACACCCGTCTTTCCTGCCTTACGGGTACGCCCATTCCCCACAAAAATGTAGGCATCCCGTCATGAAACCACGAATATTCTAACCCTTCCAACCCGTGCGAAGCTTTATGCCGTGCGTTACCAGTTTTACAGTGAGGAATAAACGGTTTACGACGCGTTCCTACGTTGCGCACGGCATACGTAACACATTGCGACCGCAGGACGGACGCGAGGAGCGGAGCCGCAGCAAAGGAGCCAAGACGCGCTGAATTACCTCGCGGTGTAAGCAGCAACACTTTTCGCACGCGTGATAGGGAGGGCGGAGCAGGGATCACAGAGAGCAAGAACCACATCATTTGAGGGGGGCCAAGTGGAGTCCTCTCTTCTACAGAGGGGTCGCACTTAAAAAGCCCATTCTTTATGAAGGCATTAATTAAACCGCCGCTTCCCTTGTTGTTTCACTTCCGACGAAAAAGCGCGAGGAGAAATAAAATTAATTAAAATTTTCTTCCTTTTGTACGGTGCTTGTCGGCAGCTAACCGCGCACCTCCGGAGCGTACTCGTGGGCGGGAAGCGTTGAGGGTGGTTAGGAGAAGGAAGGAGGAGCGGTTGAGGTTTAAGAAAAGACGAGGGAAGAGCGATGATGGATGAGAAACCACGAGATGGCAATTTAAATTATAGTTTCAAAAGAACGGTGAGCAGGAAAATCCAACAATTGGTGGAAGGCGTAGTGACAATTTAAAGATCACAATTATATGTACAATGTCAGAAGTTGTATTGTAGATGATTATGATGAAGTTTATCTAAGTTGTCCTCTTTTTGTATGGAGAAAGAAATAATTATTCAATTTATCTTAATTTTTCTAAAATATATTTGAGATTATTATTTTTTTGCCCGCGGATACGCCGATTTCGACCACGCGTGCATGCACTCTGCATTTACCGCGGCCCAATCTCATTATCTCTGTAGCAGGTGCATGTAAGTTTTATCAATGGATCAGCATTTAGCTGAATCAGATTTTAAATATCCCAGGGTTGTTAGCTCTGAAGGTATGAAGGATGAAATGATGGTGATAATGAGGGATGAAAGAACGGCACACACATACAGGCATACACAAACACATCTATGCCCGATGTGGCATACTGACTTAGCGATCTCGGCTATCCGGACCAGCATTTGTGGTTGTTGTTATCATTACGATGATGTAAGTTGTTATTATTACGATGATGTATTCGTATGATGATTATTATTTTATAGTTTTACTTTGTTACACTGTTACCCAAAATTCTTATTCTTTATTTAATTTTATTTTTTCAAGTTTCACGTTCTTCAAAACCCTCTTCCCTAATTCGACGTCTGTTAAAAACATTTCGCAATAACTTCAGTCATACTTTTTTATTAGCAGGTAGCTGCTTGATGCGTTAATCTTCAAATTTGGAGATCTAAGGATTTCTAATTCTTATTAAATATTTATAATTGCAAGGGTTACCACCTCGTTTAAGAATAATAATATATAATAAAAATTATATGTAACGCGTATTGTCAAAGACGTGAGTTCTCAACTACGGCGGCTTGTTGTTGTTATTGTTGTTATTATTATTATTATTATTATTATTATTATTATTATTATTATTATCGTATAGACCATTATTGACTACTGATCTACACGTTTTCCTCCGAGGCCCACTCGCATTCTATCCTGGAGAGAGACCAACGTGTATTTACGGGGGGTCTGCTTGTCGCCTGTATTCCTTGCTAAACCAAGGCTCTTAAACCTTGAATTACGAATTATGACGTGATAGGATGATGATAAGGCGTGAAGGGACAATAACAAATACATCCATGCCTAAGCCCCTGATTGTCCCTTCACACATTATCATCATCCTGCATGCCGAACCTGCAGATGATAGCTCCCACAATTGCCTGCGCCACGGGGCCGGCTGTTATTATATGATTACTTTTTAGGATTGTGTAATTTATAATATTTTATTAATTACGTATTTCGTATAATATTGATTGACCATATGGCTTTTCCTTTCAGGTTAGTTATTCACGTTTTAGAATTGTGTTTTCAAACCTCTGTTCAGCTTGATTATTCGTTACACGAGTTCTTTGATATTTTTTGCCATTTTGAAAATAAAATATAAATTATCTTCTTTTATCGGCGACAAATTTTTGATTTTGAAATGTTAGAAAACGAGTAACAGCAAAAAGTAAAGGGTAAAAAAATATTATTATTGATGTTATCCTCCGTAAATAAACTTAATTCAGTTTGCAATCTGTAATGGAATTTTAGGATTCGCACTGCAATTAATTTGCACAAATTTGTTGAATAATGTCTGATTTTTATTTAATTTCGAAACGTTTCTAATAATTAGGTGATACCAGCAAAATATTTTTACGCTTTCGTTTAAGCAGCAGCACGTCATTGTGATACTTGGTCCAGAATGATGAAACAAAACAAAAAAAAACATTATAAATAGTGTATTTCTGTTTAAATTTTAGAATCACTGTATATCTTCTTCTTCTTCTTCTTCTTCTTATTATTATTATTATTATTATTATTTGAAGCGTAATATTTCCTTGCATTATCATAAACTGTTCCGTTTTTCCATGCCCTCATCTTCTTTTAGCTCATATATACATATCGCCTCATTATGGCCCACTGCTCGTTGCCATCCTACGCAAGACTAGCCCGAGTCGTTCTCCTCCTACCGAACATCAGACGTTTGGCTTTAAGCACATTATATTCTTTTGTTTGTCCAGCATTTAATACTAAACATAATTTATATTGATTGCTATAATTGATTTACATAAATCTACCTATATAAGTGCTCTGCTAAAACATTACACGTCGTAAACTTTCGTTATTCGGAAATAATTGGCTTTTTTTAAATGAGCGCCAAATACCCACATTGGTATGAGAAACTAGTTACATGCAGATGAATAGTAACGGCCGTGGAAATACCGTACATTTATGTGGTTAAAATCTATTTAATTATCTTGAATTTTACTGAGTTGTATTTGAAGGCATCAGGAGTGTATAGTTTAGTGACGAGTAAATTGCAAGTAATTCCTTTACATGATTTTGTATGATATTTCTTGTTTAGTTATATACCCTACGCACGCCTGTCTTCCTCTCTACAGCCATTTTGTTGTGAAAAATAAATGTCTCTAGTCGAACCAGAATCAGTTTAGGAGCATTAAACATTCAAATTCATTTTCTCATTATATGCGTTTCGTTGTCTTTACTTGTTAGAAGTATAATTTTTCTTTTATTTCCTTTGCTTGAAAATCTGACATCGTTTTCCTCTATAAATTTCGAGAATGTTTCCTTGTTCTCTGAAAAACAAGAAATGAACATACCTTCTCCTTGTAGCTTGACTGCTGCTACTTTCCCTTTTTCTCCATTTTTTTCTTCGGATACTCCGGAATGGTTCTTGACGTTGAACATCAAGTAAGTAATTATTCAGACTTGTTTTTGAAGACGAGACTTAAAATTAGTTTGTTGTTCTAGAAATGAAGGAGATGCTTGTTATTAAATTCTAAATTACGCCTCCTTAGTCTCGTTACGTTTCACGACTTCTTTGTCATTTCTTTCTGAAACGAAGTTACGGAATTTGGAATTTATTATGAGTTCTGATAGAAGTTGGGTTTGTAATTCAATTACGCGCTTACCTTCTTTCAGTAGTTGCGAGAGAAAAGAAAGTAAGCAAGCAGTCTTGAGGGAACGAGCAAAATTTGCCTACAGATGACGAATAATTACCTTCTACACGAGATGCATTTTAATGTGACAAAGTTTTTAGGTGCAAGGGAATGCACTCTGAATGTCTCAACATGAAGTTTCTCTCCCGAGAGGTTATTCTTAAAAATATGTAGATTATATTTATACAAGAGGTGTCCAAATGAAATAAAATAAATCCATAATGTTGTCCGGAAGTAAAGGACATGAAGGAATAATTTTGTTTGTACAAATGTAAATGTGATTGCTAATAAAATGTATTAACGCGTAATAAATTAATAATTTATCTTTATGAACGTTTAGTCGCCAGGCGTTTGTGAGAATGCCCGAAGTTCCGTTTGATCGCGTCAGCTTAAAAGTTAGACTGTATATGCAACCCACTCGACAGATGAGTGTTAAAGAGTAAGAATGGTATCATGCGCCTGGACATCTAATGGAACTGAATTGAAGTGAACAAGAAAAAAGCAACAAATGTTATGTTATACTGTTCATTAAGTTACTAACTTGATGTGGTCTTGTTTCTTGGATATTTCATTCATTTACATTACATTATTATATCACATTACATAAAATTACATTATCCTTACTGTAGTAACATTGTGTGTCATATGGCTCCTTGTGATTTTTTACTCTGGTTAATTATGAAACAAATTAATTTAATTAGATAAAGATGTGTCAATATCATGTCGTTCCAGGCTTTACGATAAAGAATTTATATGTCGCATTTATGAGATTAGAGAGCACTGAAACGTGCTATATTATATGGGATTATAAGGCACTGCTTCCCTTTCACTTAAATAGTAAATGCAATTGGATGAGGATATTAAAAAGATATTTCCGGCCTTTTAAAAGTAGTACAGATTCAAAATATGGAATTTTCTGAAGCAATGAGAGGGCTATGAGAAGTATGGAGAAGCTATCTAGAGGCGATACGCGGGCGGGCGGAGGTTTAAAAGTTCGTGGCCCGCTCGCGCTCTCCCCCGCCCTCGCGCACAATTGTCACTCCGGCGAAACAACGACTAAGTTCTTTGCGTTAATCTTCGCTGTATTAACTTGTTGAGAGTAACTTTGCGAGCAACTCTTCCCAGCTATTTTCTCCTTTAACTGCGCGTTTATTGCATGAACATATTTTGTAATTTTCTCGAATGGTTGAAAGCGCTGATATGTCTGCTCAAAAATGATCCTTTACATTCACTTTGACCTTTAAACTTGGATATCACAATAAGAATGTCTTAATACAGAAAAGCTGAATACAAATAAAAGTGAGAGTGAACGTGACGTAATTATTCAAATAATGGCGATTTTAAAATTAATTATGTCGTTAAAATTAAGTGATTACAGAAACATAATAAATTTTGAACTTTGCGTAGTTTCCAGTGTTTATTGACATGATGATTAGAGGACGTATTGACTCAACACACCTACCTGAGAGAGTGCGAGTTCGAATCCACACGTGAAAAATAATTATTTTTTCTTCTCTTTATGTTGTGTTGCCTCCTACAGGATATCGTCTTGTGCTGATCTCGGGCACTAAAAGCCGACTTCGCATCTTATACGCGCCTCAGTCTCCATTGAAGTAAACCGGCTCGTGGTGGTAACTCTGAAAAACGCGAGTGTAAATGCGTAAGCGTATTCTTAATATTATTCAATCAGGTAGAAAAGGCTATTGCGTAGAAAGTACTTTCGGTCTTGTGATCACAAAGACCCAACAATTATGTGTTAAGTTAGAAGATTCTATCATGCTGACGTACATGGTGTATTTTGCTCTTTCCAACATTGCTGGCAGCATGTAGTGGATTCTTTTGGAGTCTTCTTGAAAGAATTGTAGATTATCATACAATAAATTACATTATGATTATATATTTACGTGTTACTACTAGTGAAATAAACGCATTTGAAATGAACCATTGATAAATGGATGTATTTGGCATTTTAGGATCAGATTAATCCGGCTTTTGCCAGCCAATTCCAATGTAATTCAATTACACGCTTTCCAGGTCTACAAGTTTTTATTTATTATCCGCGTGTGGGGTTAAGGGAGTCATGTGGCCAGCATGACGAATTCTCTTCACAGTATCTAGAACACTTGACCTGCCTGAGCGTTTTTTATCACACAGCTATGGAAATTGAGACGATTGTAATGGAAAGCTACAGCTCTATTTTCCCCCGACCGGGAATTGAACCCAGGATCGCACCAACGAAAGCTAGCACGCTGTCCATAAGACGCCCAAGTGGCATGAACCATTGATATTTCTTAATATGTTTTTTCGCTGACCTGACAGTTGTCTAAACTGTGAGGTTCCGAATGCGTGCACTATTACTATCATTATTTATGATCGTTTAATTGTATTTTCGAAAATATTTTTTGACATTTATTATCACAAAAAATATAGTTACCATAAGTATAGCGGTATCCAGTACCTTAGGTAGAACTTTATGTCGAGGGAAGGCTGGCAACTACTATTTGTGACTTCCAGAAGAGAGTATTATCCCCTTAGTCTTAGTTCCGTTTCTGGTGGTAAACCCCAAAGAGAGGATAGTCATTTTAGGTGGAAAAAATCTTCTCCTTAATTAGATTAACAAATGTTTCTAATGTACTTACACTGATAAACTCTTCGTTTCAGCATGTTTGTGAAGTTTCATGACTCTCTTTTTTGTAACATTCAGAAGGTCTTTCATCAAGTGAGTCTTTAAGGACATTGGCCAAGGATACGTATTTCCGAAGAGAAATCTACTTTTTTGTATATAAACTATGAAAACACTAACGTGTGTATTTAAGGATTTGGAATTCATGTTACGATAGCAATATATCGCTCGCCCTCGTGTGTCCATCAGAACTACAGTGCACTCAATGTTCACATATGACTCAAATGACCTTCAGTGGTCCAGAGCAGATCAGCACTTGGAGCTTGGAAAAACGCGTAAAATTGTGGTTATATTCAGGCTGCGACCAAAATTGTTTTCAACATTTAAAAAACAGAGTTTACGTGAGTCTGTACGTCTGAGACGAAAACTAAATTAAAGGTATATTGATTATATTATGAGAAAATTGCTGGCGTAAGTTTTCTACCTGAAATACCTTACCCTTGTGTTTTCTTAAATTTCATCTCGCGTTCTCCTTACGGACTCTAAAGTAGTGCGAATCCCCGGCTGTGGCTCCGCTCGAGGGACGGCCTTCTCTCCTCACCTGCCACGCCCCAGCCACGACGGGGGCCGTGCTCCCTCGGTCGCCCTTTCGACGCCGAGTTCCTCCGGCGACCGCAGCGCTGCACGGCGCGGACATACGACCCAACCTCGGGGTCGCGCGCCGCCCGAGGGCCCCGGCGCAGGCTTATCTAAAAGAGCTTTCTCATGTCTTGTCGTGTATTGGGTATAGAGCTGCGGAATACAATAGCCGCCTTTTTCTTCCTTTATTCCTCGCCAAGCTTTCAGCTCCTTCTCCGAGGCTTAGCAGCGGCTTTGCCAGGGTCTTTCAGAAGAATAGGCGCACTATCCTAGTATATGAGAAGTCCAAATTGCTTTATCTTTATTAAAAAGATGAGAATGGAACGAAACGAGAATGTGCCGCCAGATGTAGCTGCAGGCATCAGGCGCGTTTATGTTGGGTTAATGAATTCTCTTTCAAATATACGTGATGAAGGTACCTTTATGACCACTAATTGATTCGTGTGTTGTCGTTAATCCGAGAATAGAGGAGTTTACCGTTCTCTCATCAGAGGTTAAATGGAATGTATTGAATATGTACATTGAGTTTAATTTGTGATTCCTGGATTTTGGGATATACAGAAAACATTCTAAATTTAGACCTTCTAAAGTTAGGATAATACGATACCGATGAACGCAAACGTTCTAAATTTAGGATAATCAACACGTTATAAATATAGGATAACGCATCAAATTTGAAAAGTTCGAGAGTAGAATTTGGAAATTACATAAATTTTCTACTAGCGTACATAGCGAACATAAATGTTCCATGACATTTATCTCTTACGTTTTGTAACTCTGACATACGTGACTTCACCGAAAATTTAAAAAATAGTGAAAATGAAAGTAAATAATTGCTTAATTGAAATGTCAGTTCCCCCATATCCCCTTCACGTAACAGCTACAAGACATAAACTTCAAGTACAAGCCCCATACGGCTGGTAACCATTCCGACGCTTATCTAGCAAAACACTGTATAAATTTACCCGACTTCTCCCGATAAAAACGAGGTTGTGGCATTTCTTCGGAGTAGCACGAAGCGGCCGATGTATTATGCAGAAACTCATTCCACTTTCTTACCGGGAACCCGTGTCGCCCGAGGAGATGCCGCGCGTCCCCTTCGCTCCGCGACCCTTTATGAAGTCGCGCCGCCGTGTCAAAACTGCTATCCCGACGGCGCGACGACGAACACTCGTCGGCCGTCGACCGTCCATCACTTCGCATCGCTCGCGGGGACCGTTTTTTCTTTCCGTCTCGCGGAACCCCGCCCCCCCCCCACGGCCCTCCTGAATACGCGGGGGAAGTGAAATAAAGGCAAGGAGAAAATTTTCCTTCGAATGGGGGAAGAGCGAGTGAAAAAAGGGGAAGAAAAAAAAGAAAAGAGGCGAGCGGAGAAAGAGTGCGCCCAGCCGGCGGCGGGCCGCGGCGCCATGGGGAAGCGGCGGGCCAGGCCCGCGAAATCACATTGCGAGAGGCGACGGAGGACGCGCGCTCTCGCGGGGAGATAGCGGGAGACGGTGCCGCGGGCGGGGCGGCTGTGGAAGGCGGTGAGGTGTGATGCGTCACCCGTGACGCTTGCTATCCTGGATAGGGAGTGGAAAGCGGAAAAGGAGAGGTGGGATAAAGAACGGTGAGGAGTAAAATACGGAAGTGATTTATGTGGAAAACAAATGTAGGACAGAAGTATGGGGTGCAATGTTGGAGATCAGCCTTACTGAATGAAAGGAGTGACCTGTGTTGTGTGTGTTATAGAAATGAGGATGAAGGAAATTCTCACTAGTTTTGTCAAAACTGTTGAGTTGGCGAATGTATATGTTTTGTTGTTTCATAGTTTTAATATATATTAATATTTATCCTAATTCTACTCTCCACTATCTGTGAAAATCAGAATATTAGTACTTCAATTCCTATTTCTAAAACAGAAACCAAAGAAAAATGACCGGCGGAGAGTAACACGAAGATTTCTGGAATGCTAGTGCTAAATGAATTTTTTTTAAAAATAGGTAACATGACCAATTTCATAGTATATAGTAATCACAGTGATTGTAATTAAAAATAACTAAAGTCGATGAAAAATGGACTGCGATAGTGAAATGAATAGGTAATTACGTTTTGTAAATTGGATGCATTCAGAGTCTCATCGTCATCCTTTACAATTTTCGAAATCATCTTCCCCAATTATTCTCCTGCGGATATTGTTAAATTCAGCCGTCCCAGCGACTCCGAAATTTCCACAGACAGCGGTGAAGACCAAAGTGACCGAGCTGCTACGAAGGAGGTGGCAATGACGAGAGCGGAGACGGCAGCTCCTCCTCAGACGCTCTGCGGTCCAAAAGAAGCGCCGCGCTTGCCCGGACGGCGCGACGGGGACGGCGGGAGGGGTTCGGGACGAAGGTGGAAGCGACCGGAAGCGAGTGCCGGGCCGGCGGGCGGGCGGGCGGGAAGGCGCGGGGCGCAAAGAGGCCTCCATTTCCGGCCCGGACTGCCTCGGCCAGCGCGTCGCGGCGCGGGGCCAGGAAATGAGGGGAAGCCGGCTTTGGTTTCAGTGGCCGTGGCCGCCCGGCGCCGCTTTCCCGCTCTTTATTGCGCATTCTGCTCCTGAATGGTCTTTTTTTCCGCTCTTCCTCTCTCTTTCTCTCGTCAGGAAGGTCGGCGCCGACCGCCTATCATATTTCCTTCCGTTGATAATCTGCCACGTCTCATCGTTTCGCTCTGTTGGGGACTATTGAAAGATTTTGACGACGAGAGTGGGTAAGCCAGTTGCGTTGGCATCAGTTAGGTGTTTTGTGGAGTGTTCAATTTATTTCTTATTGTAATTGCATGTATTATCTTTCGTTACTTTTAATGAGTCACTTTACATTCAAAATGTTACTGCAGTGTGAACTACAAGAAAAAAGATGTCTTTTCTCTATATAAAATACGTTTCAGGTAAATAAACTTCCATTGTGAACTCAGTTCTACGATCATCGATTGTATTATTCGTCTTGTTTCAAAATGTCTCTTTGCAAGTTTTACACTCCGATTTCGCTTCCTCATTTGTCGGATCGTGTTTCAGTCATTTCGGCAGTAAGTTACTCCCCGAACTTAATCTTTACTCTTGACAGAATGATAGATTCTCTAAACGACGCAATCGCCCTTGGAGGTTTGGAGGCTCGTTCTTTTAATGGAAGCACAAGACTGAACGCCTCAGCCGCCGCCGCCGCCTCGTTTCCTTCGCCGCCGGCGCAACTCCACCTCTGACTTCGACACTTTTCTCCCTCCCTCAACTCCATCGTGAAGTTCACCTTCCAGCTCTGCGTTCCGTCTTCGTTCGTTCGACTTCCATCATTTTTGCTTCGTTATCGATCCGCGAGGGTTTCTTCCTTCTTCCTTTCTGGCAGAAAGTCTCTTCTTCTGCATACGTAAGCTGCTTACTTCACTCATTTTCTCACCTTACTTTTTTACTTCATGACATTTTACTTTCTTCAATCTAAGACTTCATTCCATTACCATATTTTGTTTTGTCTTATTTTTCTTCGACTTTACGATAAATTTCATTGCCTATGATTGTCCATACCATATATTTCTATTTTATTTTTGATTTCTCGTATTATATTCATTTTTTGCTGTTTCTTTCCATTTATGACTTTCTAATCTGTTAGCTTAAATTTTCGAGAAATTACATCAAATTCACTCTTCGCATTAACTTGCACTAACCTAATAAATTACAGCATTATTTGATGATACAAAATGGATTCATAGATTTATTGTGTTGTATTAGAAGACACAAAACACGTTTATTTTATAAAAACAACTTGTATTGCGTAGGTATAAAAGGGCTGATACGAAAGCTGACTGAATGTATTATGAATATTTTAAATTTGTTTATTACTTATTTAAGGTCGCTTTTCAACTACTAAGGTCATATAGCGACCACCGTAGGTAACGTTGGGGCAACAGTAGCGCTATATGAACACACCAACATTCACGCCCGGGGCAGGTTTAGAACCCGCGATCCTTCAGGCACGACGCAGCTTCGGTTCTTCGGACTTGGCGACCTCAGCTCTCCAGGCCGGCATATTAAGAATTTTGCGATCCTCAAAAACTATTTTTTCCACTGTCTCAGGCACATTCCTTGCCTCACGACGAATTTTCTTCCCCGCGTACCATTTCTTGCCATGCCTTCCGCCGCCGTTATTTGATGCCTCATGCTCGCCGGTCGGAGCAGCTTCACGGGCCCGGAGGATCGAACGGGTTGACGGCGGCCTCCGCCGCTGCCCCGCCCATCTCCTCCCTCAGGGCGCCGCGCCTCTCTCCCACCCGACAAGCCCACATCCACGCGTCTACGGCCGCAGCCTGCGGCTCCCCCGGCCGTAATTGTGCTAGTTGGGGAGAGGATAGTAATTTGGGTTCCTCCCGCAGTCTGAGTCAAGGAATGCATTACACATCTGCGGAACTAATTTCGCCCCAGAGCTTCGGATAGCGCCGTCGCCTCCCTAATGAAACCAATCTCTTCGCCGCGCGGTTGTATTATTTTGTAGTCGGTGGTCCTGCGGTGGCTCCTCAAAGGAATTTGCATGAAAGAAGGCGGCTGAAGATAATGAAATTTTCCTTCAGGGATGTATTGTAAATTTTAGTTTGACGCTGTATATTGGACTGTGTCATACAGCGTTCTTTGTAGGCAAACTATTTCTTGACATTTTGTAGGAAAATTAAATTACAATATTATATCGTGTTCCTTTTTAATAAACTTTGTTGATAAACGCTTGGAACAATTGTTGAGAAGGACCCCAGTGCAATGCAAAACATTAAAATCACTGTCTTGGTTAGGCAAATGTCAGAAAACAGCTTTGATAGAGACAGGTGTTCAAAGGTTGTTGCATGTTTTCGTAATATTTGTCGTAGGAAACTAAACATATCTCATTCAGTTTATGTAGTTTAAGTGTTAGTATGTGGTCTCTTTATTCCATCATTTTTAAGAACGTTTTACATAAGAATAAAGTGTTTTTATCTCTTGCAGACTGCAGTTCTCGTCAACATTTTTTAAGTAGGTCAAATTCGAGAAAACCGAATTTTAACATTTTATCTTTCATTTCACTCATAACAAAAGCAGTTAATCTGTATTTTCTTGCTGCGCTTTGATTCACAAACGAAAAAGAAACACAAAGGCATCATATCGTTAATCACGCCGTTATTAATCGCCATTAATTTCAAAACACGCGCCTCCGCGTTTTCCCTCGAGGATTTCACAGAAGATTTGGGCGAGCTTTGTACGCGTCAAAACAAAGCGAGTGGCGCAGTTAGAACATTTATTCGCAGATCCGGAAGTTATTACCCGGGGCTTAATTCGCGCGCGCTGTCGACTTGCGGGACTTGACACGCGCTCGCGCCGCGCCGCGCCGCGCCGCGCCGCGCCGCGCCGCCCTGCGCGGATTGCGTCCCCGGGGAGGCGGCGGCGGCGGCCTCTGCCCTGGCGCGGCCAATTTCCACAGCGACAGCCCTCGCCTGGCGTGCGATTGCGTTGTTTATTCAACTGAGCGCGGTGACAAGTTGCAACCCCCGCACGTCCTGTTAGGCGAGAGAGCGCTGCGCGCGGTGCCTGAGCGTGAGGTCTCGATTAGTTGCGCGTTCTTTCGCGCGGTGCTGGTTGTACGAAAACGGGGGCGTGTATAACGAGGTGTCGTAAATGTCGCAGTGCTGGTTAATCCGCCAAGGAACTGGGTTTTCTTGTGTTAGGATTCTTGTTCTTTAATAAACGTCGAATACCTTTGAAGAAGTGTCTTACATGTCTTAATCTTCAAGGTTATCGATTAACATAAATTCCGTAGTTTGCTCGCTTTAATATTGTGATTATATGTACACAAATAAATTGTTCGCAAAAACGTATTTTGTAGAAATTTGCAAGAAATCTGAATATTTAAATGGAATTTCTAATCTTAATGGAAACTATTTTATTTTTATGAAAATATCATTTTATTTGTATTGTGCCTTCCAGACCATCAGAAATTGTATAATTTTTAATATAAATTATTAATATTTTTTTTGACGAGTAAATATTTCAATAACATCTTAGAAACACAAATATTAAACCATTTTACCATATCGAGAATTCTAATGGATGGTTTTTTGATTTTTTAGATACACACACGTCTTAAAAATACAATGTGATAAATAGGAAGCGGGTTTTTTGCTCTAACATATCTTGAAATATCCTTTTAAAAATATGCCTTTATGACTTCAAAATTCTCAAACATGGACTTAATGTGCAATAAAAATTACGATATTTCATTTCCTTTATAAACATTTCTTGATAAAATTCGGGAGAATATTATGTTTGCAAAAAAAATATCTTTCTTTGCGGAAGAAATAATTGAAACAAATATTCACCTTTTTCAAATACGTTGTAAGTCTTGTTCCCTTTCTTCTGTCTGGCTTAAAAAAAGTGATATCAAGAAATATCCTATGTTTGCACAAGTATGTTATCACCTATATAAAAGAAAAACGCGAATTGTGGCAAGCTCTTTGTAATCAATTAACGCTCACAAATAGATTACACAAAAAGATGAAACGTTTTTGGGGTTTGTTTTAGGGGTATTTTAACGAGATACGTAAAATATACGCCTATAAATTACATGAATATGCGCCAACATGAAAAATAGGCCGAATACTCAAACATGCACCAACATATTAACCTCAATAGTGTCCAGTTCTAACCAGATAAAAAGAAATTTCACTTAGTTATGATCTGAAGCAATGGACAAAAATATACAAAATCATAGACATCCGCTCCTTAGTGATAACGGTTAAACGATACTTGAAAAGTTTATCGATGAATTAGTTTCGCCTTCGGAGAGAAACTGCTAATAACCTCTTACGATTTAACAGCGCGAATGTGCCATGGCTATGGCCCTTTAAGATACAGTATCCACCAATACGAGAGTGAGTGGCAGCGCCAGGTGTCGCGCTTAACCCGGGAGTACTCGCAATAGATCTGTGAGATCCAAGCCAGGGCAATTTTGTGTCCCTGAATCATTGCGATGCATTACGCGTCTGATATTTCATGTATTCCTTCATTGTACCTTTCTGAGAACGCCTGACCTTCTATTTTTACTTTCCCGTATACGTACGTATACACGGAGTGATATACGTAGTATAGGGAAAGTTATGTAATGCTGCGCGAAAAAATGGGCAATTCTCGGAGGGAAAAATTAATTGCCGGGCCGTGAAAACGAATAAGTGAATAAAACCAATTGCTAAATTAAGAAAACAAATCCCCTAACATATGGTGTAGCAAGAAACCCTGTTTTCTAGGTCCTTGATACCGAAAATCCAATTGAAAGGAAAACGTCCGTCTGTCTGTCCGTCCGTCCGTCCGTCCGTCCGTCCGTCCGTCCGTCTGTGAACACTGCTAGCGCCTAAACCATACGTACGATTTCTTCCAAAATGGATATTCCCCGGTCGATCTGATTCTAGTCAAAGCCTTGAGATTTTGAAAAAGATTCTTCAAAATTTGGGGGTACTTTATATGAAGCCCCCGGGATTTTCAAAATTTTCTCAAAAACGGCTCCAAATTTTTTCTATGAATAGAGTAAAATACACTTTTTAACATGGCATAGGTCCGATTTTCACAGATAATTCTGAATTTTCGAAAATTTTGAAAGTTTGAATTTTTTTCGGCGTCTTTCTCCAGCTACAAAATTGAAGATAGAGATTTTTTCTTCAAATAAAAGTTGTTCTGCATATTGAGTTCTTTAATAAAGGTCATGTAAATGTTTTTCAAAATTTTGGTAGTTTTCGTGCAATATTGCGTGCAATATGTGCGATTTTAAAAAATTACAAAAACAAGATTTTCTCAAAAACGGCTCCAAATTTTTTCTTTAAACTTTTGGTAGGGATAGTGGTAAATGTACTCTATCAATGACATAAAAGCCATTTTGGTCAATCGGTTGTTTTTTTCAAAAATTACAAAAATGTAAATTTTTTTACTTGTCTCTCACGTCGTTAATATTTACATTATCGGCGATTTTTTCACATTATTATATTTACGAGTATATATGCTTTAAATAATGTCAAGTAAAGTTTCTCGGAAACACTACCGTTTTCTGTGAACAGTAGCTCAAATTTCGGCATTTTCAGAAATGCTCAAACGCCATTTTCTCATATATGGCTGCAAATTTTTTCTTGAAACTTTCGTAACAGATAGTGATAATTACACACTTTAATATGACGTAAAGTTTATTTTGAGTTATTTTTTTGTTTTTTCAAAAATTATATAAATGTAAATTTTTTGAAAGATCTCTCACATCTTTAATATGCACATTACCAGCAATTTGTAAAGATTATTATATTTGAGTGAGTTTAAGTGCTTCAAATAACTTCAAATAAAGTATTTTGAAATCTCAAAAATTATCTGTGAAAATGAGCTTCAAATTTCGCATTTTTAGTAGTGCTAAAACTTCATTTTCTCTTCAACCGCACATAATTTTTAAAAGAAAATTGCCATATACGGCTAGGTTTTTGTGTTCTTTAATATTCTAAAATTAATATTTTCATTCTTTCAATAGGAAACCGAAAAATTAAGAAAATGACAAAAAAATGTACTCAAGGCAGTGATAGATGGTAGCTGGCAAGAAAGAATTTGTGGCAATTCCGAATACCTAGCGCAGACCCAAGGAAATAGAAAACTAATACGGGAAAGTCTGTGCCATTCTGCAGCACCACTAATTATTTTTTCGATAGGTCATTTCTGATGAGCATGCTAAAACTTGATCACTGGCGCTAGCGCATTATGAGCTCCTGGCGTAAGCGGTACGTATCATAATATTATTTTCGGGTGTGTTTACGACAAGTGTACGACTTACTAACAATTGCATTGAGAGACCTGTACAAACCAAATAAAATACGTATTTCAGTTAATGACGCTTCAGATCATTCCCATTCACGAAACGTTTCAGCTCTATCTGAGAGATACATTGCGGGCACTGTTGAGTCTACATATTGCGGGCACTCCCGGGTTAAGAAGTGAGTGCTCCGAGGGGAAAGGCTCGGTGTGCGGAGGGGGAACCCCCGAGAGCGATGCAGGCGCCTCTGGGAGCGCGCCAGCAGTGCGTCTATTATGCAAGTTCTCGCCGTCAGCGCTCGGACCTTGTGTTGCTTCGCCCCTCCCCCACGCGCCCTGCGTACCTCGTGTGACCTGCAGTATGCGTCTTGCAACACCTGCAGCGCCCTGTGAATGTCGCAAATCTGCACCGCGAATGCGTATACTACTAATTGGTTTGCTATTAGTACTGGTTAATTTCTAGTTTTCAAATGTTGCTCATCACACTTTGTAGGCATTTTTATCCATTAATTATGTGTTACTGAACGTCATTCAGCTATATATAGTTGAAAGAGTAGGGTAGAAATTCTCGAAATCAAGAAAACGCGCCCATATTATTCTTCTGTATGGAAAATACATTTTACTGTTTTTTTTAATGAATTAAACTAATCAGTTTCCTACCCGCTGTTCTGTTGTAGTTTCTACGCGCTCAATAAGGCATTGATTTTCCTTTGTGAAATAGTTTTACTGACCCGCATAGTTTCTGTTTCTACATTTTGGTCTTAATTTTCACCTCAAGCTTATTCTAAAACCTCAAGCTTCACCTCAAACTTATGGCAGCAAAACTTTTTAGCATCGAATCTCTGTTTCACAATTTACTTTACAGATAAATTACCCTACATAACTGCGCTTCTTTTTTCCCCGCCTCATTGCCACTCCGATGTTACCAAGTTAATTAATTCTGTTTTGTGTGTTCTTATTTAAATTCGGTTTCACTTTCTTGTAATACGTTGTTCCTTCACCATTATTCACATCAGCATAATCATCATTATTTTTTATTGTTTCTCCATCTTTCACTTAACTTTATTTTATTTTCAACATTAATAACAATTTCTTCACCCATTATCGCTAATATTTTTTTTTCATATTTATACCCTATCACTACTGTATTCTCTTTACCCGGGTCTCTAAACAATTTCATGCCTTGTTCTTTCACTTCCAAGGTATCTACATGAATGTTTTCTGCAATGTTCGCTCCTCTACCAAATTTTCCTTTGCGTACCTACGAACATCTTTTCTCTCAGAGAGTATTAGGTACATAATAATCCACCTAGTATCATAACGTATGTACTACTCTGCTCGTTCACCGACCTCCGGCACGTGCAGGTTCCCGCCTATCACCCCCACCCCCACCTCCATCACCCCCTCCCCTTCGCTCTTCACCACGCGTCACTCCACGCCGCGCGCAATCCCGTTAGTCGCTCGTGTTATTTCGCGTAATCCCATCGAATGACGTAACTAATGTCCAGCAAAGCTCCGCAGCCGCCGCGGCGTGACGGACCGGCGAGCGGGCCGATTTTCGCGCGCGGGAAAGTTATTACACCAGGGACTCGATGGCATTTCCGTATTGCGTTTTATGGAAGGAGATATTGGATAACGTTTAGAGACATGCACCTCGTTCCCTCCGGCTTCGACGTCAATAACGACGTCGACCTCCGGCACCACCCGCTGGGGCTGGAGCATAAATAGCATATGGGGTTATCGACTTTCGCCGTCTTGCGCTCCGCGGGAGCTGTATGTTTTAACGGGCGTGAATGCATAAAACTGCATGTTTTGTTTTGTAGGGACTCGGCAGCCCGCTAAATTGGAAACACTCGCTTCAGTTCGCATTAAGAGCTTCTGGAAGCCCTAGGTTATGAATGAGGTATATGTAGTCTGGGATGTTCGCATACAAGTTAAAGGCTGTCTTTGTGGTGTTATTCTACATTTATGTGATGGCAGATATTTTCTGTCGTTTTATGAGCTTACACGCAGTTTGTTTTGGAATTAAATTATTGATATTGCCGTATCTGCTAACTCGTCAATTTACATTAATGCAAACAGCAAATGCTTTGTTTTGTATTAGAATCAGATTTGTGATCGTTGTGGCTTGTGGTTATGTTTGCAACATTAAATGATATTGGATGCGATTGCAGTTTGTTACAATTTTGTTCCTTTAATAGTGGTTATTGTGTAAACATTCTAAGTTCCCTTATAATGAAGAAAATTAACCCGCCACCTTTACATGGCTTCAACAGCATTTGAGAAAGTATGGTAATTGCCTAGATGTACAAAACAATTACTTATGTTCTGAAATCGCATAAAAATATTCTATAGAATCTTGGTAGAGCTTTTTATGGTGAAAACGAAATGAAGGTAATGTGTGCTCCTAAGCTTTTCTTTTTTGTTTATTTAATTTAATGTTAAAAATAGTTCAAATCACATCGTCCATGCTTGTGTGCACTAATAAAATGTATCTCTTCGACACACAAGTTAGAATCCATCATAGATTCGCGTATACATCTTGATTTTTTTCTGCTCTTCACTGTATCTTCTCTACTTGATTATTCCGTTGCTGTTTGAGAGATCATCGCATAGGGATGTGCGTGTCTGATATAAGAACCTGTGTTCACGTAAAATAACAATCTGGACCGAATTATGGCTCAAAACAGAGAACTAAGAAAACGTAATCTGAAGAAATGAATTACAATGTGTTACAAAATTGCGACGTAATTCACCGCGTTTGAGGAAATACAGTAATATCTTCAGGCAAAGTCTTTGAAAAACTCCTTCTGCAGTTTCTGGGCTATATTCAAGCTATCGGGACTAGGAGGCGAATTTTTATGACCTAAAGTATCGCCAAAAAAGATCCATTAGGTTCTGCATGTGTTTAAAATGCCCTAAAATAAAAAATGACGTAAAAAACAGTTCACATAAACAACTCAAGCTATTGGTTTTGTTACTGATGTATTATCCTTTCATTCCAGTGAAATCATCTTGCTAACTTTTGATTCGGATTGTTCTTTACCAGGAAACCACTGTCTCTAGTAATCGCGAAATCGGGCGATCCAACAAATGCGGTAATAGGTACCACAGGAACGTTAGATTATGTACTCCCAACAACTGAGTTGACAATTTCTGAGCGAAGAAATCGAATGGTCTCCTCAGGAATTCTGTGTTGCACATTTGTAAACAGTACATCTCGTAAATACTTTTCGAAGCAAGTACTGTTAAAATATTAAAATCAGCGAAATAAACAAAAAAAATACGGGAAAAGGTAAAAAGTGACTTATCAGTCGAAATCGACGAAAAATGCAATAAAAAGTAATATAAAAATTGGTTATTTCCTTTTGTCATAACATAATATTAATGTATATACTAAAAGGTATTGTTCTAAATCTAAAAGAAAAAATGACATTTTATTAAAATCTTCCCCCTAATCGTGACACATTTTGAAAATATTGGGAGTACGCTTTAGAAATACCTACACTTACACACTCATACATATGTTTACATATCCGTCGGCAGAGTTTCTAAGATACATGACACCAAGCTACATTGTAGTTGCAGGCGGTGCGTTGCGACAATCCCTTTCGGCGGCGATGCGCTGAAGGCATACATCGGGCGCAAGGAGTCTGCGCCCCTCCACACACCCTCCCCGCCCTTTCGCCCTCCCCTTCCCCCGCGCCCAAAACTCTTCCCCTCCCCGCGGGGCGCCGGGTGCGGAGCGAGTCGCCCGCGGCGGCCCCAGCCTTCCTCTGATATGAAGCAACTTGGCTCCTGCGCCAGAATTAGTTATCTCCTCGAGGGCTCCGCTCTTGAGCCGTGGCGGCGATAATGGCCCACTGGCGATGGCAGCGGCGCTGAAGCCTTGCTCTCTCCAACCGCCGCTGCGCCCCCGCTTGCTTTACTCTTTCCTTTTTTCTGTTTTCTTAACCCTGCCTTATCGTTTCTCGGATATCTTTTCTTCCAACACCGATCCGGTTCCGTGATGAAATGGTACCTCTGGTTGCCGCTGTTTCGTAGATCAGCTTTCTTGACGTTCAACTACCCCACCTCCTGATAGCCCTCCGCTATTTTATTCTATTCTAACGTTTTATTACCATTTTACCTTCTAAATATTTCGCTTCGTACCACCTACCCACCACCGTACCCTTCTAAATTCCTTTTATTTTGTTCCATGTTTTTCTGCTTTCGTTGCCCGTTGTCATTGCTTTCATAGTATTTTACAATTATCTCTAATCTCTTAACTATCACAATACTTTATGTATTCTCCATACATTGTTCACCACTGTCCATTCATACTTGGACTACTGCTTCAGAACTCTCATTACAGTTACTGCTTCTCATAGTTGCGAAATCTTTGGCGAATTAGGTAATACGTATTCACTGTTCACGTTGTCTCTGCCAATGTGGTAATGAATATTCCCTGAATGATGGAGTGCAATATGTGGCCGTTTGCTAATACCTCCATTATGGACCTGGTGAAAATGTGTAATGTATTACGTATCCGTCTCTGCTGATTCTCGGTACACCCGTCTGGGATGAATCTCTATCCCAGCCAGGAACCCTATTTTAATTAGTAGTGTCGTGTTAGATTGTCTCACTTCCAAACTTGTAATTTTATAAATATTTATCTAAAAATGTTTTAAAGTAATACTCGGAAAAAATTGAAACATTTTGTGACTCATTGAGGCTAGTTGTTACTCACCTAAGTCGAAATATCACTAAAAGAATAATGTTAAATTAGACGGCATTTCAAAATTGGATTACCGATTTCAATTTAATCTCCTATATTTCGAAAGAACATTGCGCATCTTCGAACTTTGGCCTACGACGGCTGCGAGACTTGCATAACTCAAGAAAATCTTTCTTCTCTGTGGGAAGCGCCGTTCGTCGATAAATCTTTAACTGGAACAAGGAAACGGTGACTTGAATTCCGCAGCGATAGACGATAAAGAATCGGAAAGTCACGTCTTACTATCCGCTTCCACTAAGGGTCGGCGATCTGCGGCGAAGTCACGTTTTCGCGGTCTCTTAGAGCAATGTTTCACAGTATTCTCTGTAACGTTGAGCGTTAGATCTGTGGAAACATTGCGAGTCCTCCGGTAGGTTAATTGTTAATTTATTTTACCGAAATATGATTACAAAATAATTTTAATTTGTCAGTAGGTTCTTACGTAAAATTAGGGCAGGACTCTCAATTGGATGTTTTTTTTAAATTCATGGTCTTTTTACAAAATAGTTATTTATGATATGATTAGTAGAAGTGTCAGTTTTATTTTTTGAGGAGGAAAGGTGCGACACGATGCGTCACATGGTCGAATGGCATAATCCTAGAAGCAAATTAAATAACTTTTACAATGCGTGCCACTCACTATTACATATACAGACTTAATGACATTAATTTAATTTTGATTCAGTTGTACAAATCACTTAATTGGGTTTTTCGTTAAATTAAGCTCATTAGTAGCTGATACAGTCAGACGAAAGTATTTTGTTTTGTTTGCTACACTTGCAGCTTTATCTTAACATTTGAATATCCTCTGAGAGGATATTAAAATGTTCAGATAGTATATATTCAGATGTCGTTCTTTTACTACTACAGCTACTACGTTCTGTGGCTAAAACTTTAACTTTGAGCACGCTTTGCACGCAGTAAAAGTAACTGGTCTATTTTAATAGTGGATATCTAAACATACTTTAACACTATTGGTTCAGTCATGAATTTCTAAATGGCATAAACTGTGAGATTACATGGGACGAAAGGAAGGCCTGTAGAAAAGTTACACCAGAAACGTAATACACATGTCCGAAATTGAAAATCGAAATCTTCAAAACTATTGTTTCATATCGTTCAGTATTTCCAAGACTAAAGAAATGAGAGCATTACTAATGCTGGAATAATATAATTTCTAATCATTGAGAATACGGAGTTACATAAACATGGTTTCTGAAAATGTATTTGACATTTTTATATTTACTGATCATTTGCTGATCTGATCATTTACTGATCTGTACAAGTGGTGAAAATTCCTGCTTATCAACAATATCAAATGATTAGTGTTTATAATTAATTAAACTAGATTACACATCTCAGACGCTTGCTGGACATTCTGGTTATGTACATTTATAAACCTTAATATGTAAGCGCTAGTTTAACTCTCTATGAAACGTTGACTGTTTTCGTTAGATCTATTGCAACTCGCAAAACAAAATGACTAAGTCAATGAACTAATGAAATTTAGCAAGTCTTGAAAACGTCGTGTTGAGCAAATGGCGGCATATAAGCATTCAATCTTTAAATATATTAAAATTTAGTGTTGTTTCTTAGAGCGGGTTAATAAGAGGAAGTGGTTACACATCTAGAGCCCACTACCTTTCATTTAAAGGCAAAACCACAAAATTTGGTTTAGAAGAATGCTCAAATTTCTTTCTGAAGCAAAATCTTTAATGTTTTAAATATATAGATTACTTTAAGCTTTCCAAACTACGACGAATATACGTCATTAATTTTTGTCAAACGTTCACTTTCTATTGAAAAATATTGGTGCTTTTTTCACATATTTGTTTTACATCAAACATTTAACTACTATCAATAAAGGAAAGAGTTTCAATGAATATTTGAATCACCTCAACAATACGATCTGGAATTTTTTATTGTAAAATTCTCGTTTTTTAATGTATATTTGAGCTGGAACTTGCCCACTCGGTAGGATTAAGATCTATTAACTCTGTTCCAAACATGTTTAATATTGGCGCTGGTGGCAAATGCCCCTAAATGCCCTAAATCGGGACGTTTGTCAATATGGATGCATGTGTTACACATATCTCTGTCGGATTAAAAGCTTTTGAATCTTTGAGCTGAAACTTGCTAAATATGCCAGAAGTAAGATCAAGTTGTGCCGTTTCTTAGATCATTAAGATATTAAATCAAGGGGTACTTTACATTATGCTTGCAGAAAGCATTCAATGAAATATTACTTCCCTTATTAAAAGTCATTAATGTTCAATTTTTTCGCGATACTCTTAAGTTGGTATTATACTCGGGGAAGTGTAAATTATTTTGAAACTGGAATTTAATATCACTCCAATTTTGTGTTACAATTGGAAAATTAGTATTAGATTTGTCCTCAAATTTGATTTCAATTCTTATTCTCATGTATAATACGAATTAAGTGGGATTTATTTGTTTGAATGTCAAGTAAATGACAGATATCTCGTTTTATTTATTTTTGTCGTAAGACAGTTGTAAACATCAAAGGATAGTACCCTCTGTGTACTTTTCTTGAGCTAGAGAATTCCATCCGTCATTTTAGTATACAAGTTCTAGTGTGAATGAAGCAATAGTTTTGAAAAGTTTGATAAGATTTACTTCTACTGGGTTTCGTGTGTTGAGTGAAAATTCGATAGTTCTTTTGTGTAAGAAATCAGAGCAAAAAAATTAGTTGTTATATATATATATGTTTATTATATATGTTATATTTATATGTTTCTTATGTCACAATGTATTTTCTCCATCTTCAAACAGGTATGATATTAAGAAATAATATATAAAATCTTCGTTAAAAAGTTCTTTTTGAAATGTACATATTTACTGACTTGATGATAAATAATGGCAACCTCCATTTTCTGTTACTCTGGAAATCCTACCGTCTCTTCTAAGGAGATGTTGCCTGATGCAATGTGAAAATCAGGATTTATATTTGCATACTAATATAACTAGAATACTTAACTAAGAGAATGGAACAATTATGGAATAGATGTTACTAAACTAAGTATTACTTTCTTCTGATCCAAAGTTTTGAAAATATGAATGTATTATTTTCTACTTGCTCGTTTCCAAAATTGCATATTACTATTGGAAATCTCTTTAAATTTCTTCTAAAAGTTATTATATTGTTTTTTTTTAATTTGCCTGCAAAACATAACGAATATTATTTGTCAACAGATATTACAAAAATACAAGCGTCCTTTTATCAGTATTAAATTAAAACTCTGATATGAAGATGTAAAATGTTCTTCAGAAGTATAACATACTTCTGTGAATTCCATGTTTCAAAACCTTACGTATGAGGTGAAAACAAGAGATAGAATTATTTAAAGAGATAGAAATATCTAAAGATATTTCGTAAATATCTCCCTGCAAGTAACAATAAATGAAACAGGTAACGAACGCAACACAGCAAATACCGTACTTTTCGGAAATTAGAATTCCCAACAGCACAAAAATATCTCTAACCTTTGTCTCCTAGATCACCCACCACCCCCTCAAAAATAAACTCAGCCCCACAACCGCCCTCTGTTCGATGCACGCCTGCGCGCGTTGTTTTGTACGCCACCAGCTACTCGCGACGCCTGTGCACACTTTTTTGTGTTTTTTTCGTCATCGCCGCTGGGGAAATTCGTTCCGGCCCGCTGCCCCAGCGATTTCATTACATCGATGTCGGCGGCGTTGACGTGGGGCCGGGCCGGGAGCGCCCGCGGTCCGCCCGGCCCGCCCGCCCGCCGCGCGTGTGACCGAGGCGGTGACGCGCCGGCCGGGGGAGGTGGCGAGGCGACGGTGACGCTAACGGGCGACGCGGAGCAGCGCCGGTCGTCGGGCTGACGGCAGGATGTCGAAGTTTATGTTATTGCGATGGAGGCAGGTTACCAGCTATGGGTAGAGAAAACCTTCAAAGTCAGCAATATTTAGCCAATGTTAGCTTGATACACACAGGGAACGAGCAACGTGCGTGAAAGCATAAGCGTAATCAGTGAGATAATGCTGCCAGAGAATGTATTCATGATAGTATCATCGGAAGCAGAGACGCGGTGTGAAAGGGTGCCTTAAATGTGAAGTAATTTATATCATCAAATGAAAAATGACGTTTGATGAATGGATCATTCAAACAGAGAAGGAACGTTTTTGGGGTGTCAAATTAAGGAAGGTATTAGACATTCACACACAGATTCACGAAATAACAATTGAGGATATCGTGTAGAAACGTACGCAGTATTAACATATCTGAGGTTTGAACTGTTAACGCGTAGCTTAGGATCTTATGACGTAAATAAGGAAGGTAAGGAAGTCAAACAATTTAAATTGCCTAATAAAAATAAACGTATTCCACATTATACCAAAATTGATCATGTAATGGTTACAGGAAGGTCACAGGAAGTCAGTGTGGATACTCACTTTTATTTACTTAAATTCTATTCCTTGGTATTGCTCGTTCGAGTACTATGTTTGATTTTTAGTGTAGTTGTTGCGTATTGAATGTTTTATCGCCATATCAATGACGGTGATTGGGAACAAAGCTGCAAAACGGTCGACGCTCGGGCC
Source organism: Acheta domesticus (assembly GCA_031308135.1). NCBI lineage: Eukaryota > Metazoa > Arthropoda > Insecta > Orthoptera > Gryllidae > Acheta > Acheta domesticus. The sequence goes on from JAHLJT010009436.1 coordinate 231,588,676, forward strand.
CCACAGGCAAATGGAGACGGCAGGGCGGTGGACATCGTAGGATCTGCGCGGAAGAGAGAGGTCGTCGGCGGGTGGAGGCGGCGCGGGCGGCGGAAGCCGACCGACGATGCGCGTCCGCGGATCGATCGCCCGCCAAATGCTGTTAATTGAGCTAAATGGCTGTGACGATTTAATCCCACCGCAGTCCTTCCCGATGGCCCCGGCAGCCAGCGATGGGCGCGCTTTGCGAAGACCTCTGTGCGATTCGGCGGCGATGGCGGCGCGGCAGCCCCGCCCGTAGCTCAGGGCCTGCACGCTCGCCCTTTGTTCGCTCGCCACTTTCTATCGCTCTGATGGTCGAATCGCTTGCATCGAACGGCTGGAGCTTGGAGAGTTTTTGTTTTCGGCGCATGGAGGCAACTCTAAATTTATGTAAGTTATTTTCTTTTTAAACAATTATAGTAAACCTTCGTCAACATAATTCCAAATATTCGGTGCTTGTGTTATAAAATTTCTCTAAGTCGCTTATAACCGCGATGTTGATGTGACTAAAAATAAAAATAATTTTAAAAAATTCATTTTAACACATCTTTTATATATAAGCATACTAATATAATGTACAATATTACGATATTTCTTTGCTGCGACCCACATTTTGTACGAGTTACGACGAAATCCGTATTAAACAACCATGTGAAAAAGATAATGTACTTTTTATTTTCGTAGGGTATAAGCTATTTATTTTCATTTTGTTAACAATTTTAACAATTCTTATTTTATGCATTGGATGCAGAATAACATATAACACCTAAAAAAATTACATTCATTTATTCTCTTGAATGTGCTTTTTTTAACCTCTTTTCCAATAGTTCCTCCATTTATTTGAACCATTCTTTTAACTCATGAAAGGGTTTTATGTATTTTAAAATCTATCTTTTCATGTTTTTCGTTATAAGGACCATTGAGAATTGAATTTTAGATGTCCTTTATGACTTGCTTGCTTATTTACCTTTTGCTTTATTAGGTCATATTGTTTTGGTAATTGAACAAATTGTCAATCAACAACAGTCCATGTATTATTGTCAACGTAATGAATACAAATTCACTTTTAATACGCTTTGATCTGCATGCAATTTCATTGTCATTTTGCTCTATTTTTACCATTCATTAATTAAGAGCAAACGAGAATAGAGTTTCTAAATAGCTATCTTTGTACCAAAGAGAATATCACAATTTTCAAATCATGAGGAATATTGGAATATTTATTCATTAGTAGTCCCTCGTCTAATAAGAGGATAACACTTTTAACGAATGTTCTTTCGTTCTTTTCCATCAGACACAATTTGCAGTTTCGGTATGAAGATACGTCTTCATATATTAATTGTCCGCCTGTGACTTTGTGTCATTCTTCTCTTTTTAATAATAATATTCTGAACGGGGTATGTTTATTTTTATACTACCATGTGAGGTTCTGTGAAAATTCTCTAGTTAGTTTGTCATTTTGTTTTGCCATTCCATTTATTCTCCTGTTTTAAATTTTGAATAGAATTGAAATTTACAAAACCGTGTGTAATTCAGAAAAAAACTTTCGAATTTTTAAAGCATTAATTTATTCCTCTGTATTCTACCCCAAAGGCATAATTATAAATCAAAATAAGAAATTTCAGTTATAGCGAATATTTTTTATACGATTCGTGTATCAAAATCCAGAGAAAGATAACAGACTATACATCATACAGATAAATCAGTGCGAGAGCTCACGTTGGCTGCCGTTCTATCGAACAGCGACGGATCAGGTAGAGGCGACCGACCAGGGCGCTGCGAAGAGATGAGGGCGATATCGGTCGCACGGGCGTTCTCCGCCCCGCATGACGTTCGAGTGGTGGGCGGGCGGCCGCAAATCCGACAGGCGTCGCTTCTAATAACGGAAGCGGCCCGCTGCGCTGCTGCCAACGCGATGCATCTCGGATTGCAACGCCTGTCGCACAGGCGTGGGCGGTAGGGCGCGAGCTGGCGCGAACTGGCGCGGGCGGGCGGCGCGGGCGGCCGCGGGCGCGGGCGCGCGGGGCGGGGGCGTGGGCGGGCGTGGGCGGGCGTGGGCGTGGCGGGCGTGAGCGAGCGTGGCGAGCGTGGGCGGCGTGGGCGGGACGGGAGGTGGCGGGCGTGTGCGAACGGACAATAGGTGTGGAGGAAGCGCGGAAACGTTGCCATTAGCACAACGCCGCTCCGCGCCGCTGGAGCGCGCGTAGAACGCGTGAAGAGCGGGAGAAAGCGCGCGTGAACCCGATGAGGTCGCGCTGGGTCGCGAGAGTGGGATAGTATGCGACAAGGAGAAAGGTGTAGCGTATCTGCACGGTACACATAACAGGCACTCGTAAACAGGAGGACGCGCGTGCGGCAGGGGTGAAATGGAGTTTTGAATGTTGTCGAATAGCGTAGTTTATTACATTCTAGTTCTAATGCCAAGTACACGTTTAGCAACATTGTCTCATATGAGAGTCAGGAAAGCATAGTGATAATCTTAATTTCGCTTTTCAACAACTTGGTCATATAGCGACTACTGTACTTTTTTTAACTGTAGGGAGAACACGCGAGGATACACAGAAACATCCATGCCCAAGGCGGAATTCGGACCCGCGACCCTTCGAGACGAGGCAGCTATTGAGCGACCTCGGCTATCCAGGCCGCCTCAGTCATATTTGTAACCCGAGATAAAACTGGTTTTGGTAAATTCAAACATCTTTCTTTTGTGTATAAGCTTCTTGCTGCTTTCTAAACCCATACTGTAGTTACATGAACATGAATATACAGTTTTTGGATCGTAAAATGTATTTGGCCATTTTAAATCTGTACATTAGATTCGTGAAATAACAGTTATTACGTTGATACGTCCCTTGAAATGCTGGTTTCTAAGCGAATTCAGTCCAGGATTCTGCACCTCCATCATTATTCCACCGTCCGTATTGTTTTCCAGCCAAATTGTAACGCCACATCAACCGGGAGGGAGGCGTATGTCCACAGGCGGACTTTGTATCGCGGGGCTGGTTTGAACGAGCGCGCGACGGAGCGGCGTGCACGGGGTCGCGCGGGTGCTCAGAGGTGTGACGGCGGACAAGGAGCTGCCGCCAACGGCTGGCGGAGCAGACGCGCGCGGGCGTTGGAGCATGTGCCGTGGGTGTGGGGCGGCCGACACACGGCCGGCCTCTGTGAGTGACGGCCAAAGGGGGACGGGCGTTCAATGGCCAAACGGTCTCCACGGAGGAATGGGCAGATTATAATTTGAGTGTAAGGCCGGGCAAATGATAACCATGGTTTACATACAGTTACTCGGGGAGTCAAGGGAAAGTACTCGCGATGCATCATGCTTTCGGACTAAAAGTATTGCATATGTCACTAGAGAAGAAAAAAATAATAAATTGCTGAAAGATAATTAAGACAATATTAAATGAAAAAAAATTCAACGTCCTGACGAAACTGGGACTGCCTGAAAAATATATTATTTCATCATATTAAAAAAATAAACATATATAGTCCATTAAATGTATTAACCCTTTGACTTTTTTCACATAGTATATAAACGGAAACTTCAGAGCACACGTATTTTCTGTAAAAACTTGTAATTGTATAAGCCTAATTAGAAATATATATCTTAGAAAAATAAAATAGTTTCCACGAGCTTGCAAGTCTTGGCTTTAAGTTAATCGGATGTTGCAGCTATTATTAAAAAAGCTCTTGAAGGCGAGACTGTGGCAACCTTTTTGCCATTGGTTCTTAAGTTTTGTTACCATCAATTTCAACAAATGAATATTGCTTTCTGCCACTTCAACTTCTCATTGATCCGAATTTGTGTATCTCAGCGGCGGAGTGTGAGTGGTGGACTTGAGCGGAGGAGCGCGAACACTCTTGAGTTGGTGCGCAGGGTTCGTAGGGCGAGAGCGTGAGGCGCCGACGGCCGCATAGTTGCGCGACTGACAGCGCGGCCGAGGTTCGCAGCTGTCGCCACAGCAGAGCGATGCGTCTCTCGCCCGGCTCCCTCCTCCCGATGGCGCCATTAGCGCAAACCGTGCGTGCTCGGGATAAAGCGGCATCCACAAGCCTCAGCTAGCCGCCGCGCCGCGCCAACTCTCCTCCCTGCATCGGCCTCCCCGCCGTCTCTGCGTCTTCCTCGGCCGTCATCTCCATCGCCCCGTCAGTGCCCCCGGATAGCAACAGCTACCATTCTCCCGTAGTTCCTGTCGTCCCCGCCGCCCTCGCCGCCCTCGCTGCCTTCGCCACCCTCGCCGCCCTCGCCGCCCTCGCCGCCCCTCGCCGCCCTCGCCGCCCTCGCCGCCCCTCGCCGCCCTCGCCGCCCCTCGCCGCCCTCGCCGCCCTCGCCGCCCTCGCCGCCCTCGCCGCCCTCGCCGCCCTCGCCGCCCCTCGCCGCCCTCGCCGCCCTCGCCGCCCTCGCCGCCCTCGCCGCCCTCGCCGCCCTCGCCGCCCTCGCCGCCCTCGCCGCCCTCGCCGCCCTCGCCGCCCTCGCCGCCCTCGCCGCCCTCGCCGCCCTCGCCGCCCTCGCCGCCCTCGCCGCCCTCGCCGCCCTCGCCGCCCTCGCCGCCCTCGCCGCCCTCGCCGCCCTCGCCGCCCTCGCCGCCCTCGCCGCCCTCGCCGCCCTCGCCGCCCTCGCCGCCCTCGCCGCCCTCGCCGCCCTCGCCGCCCTCGCCGCCCTCGCCGCCCTCGCCGCCCTCGCCGCCCTCGCCGCCCTCGCCGCCCTCGCCGCCCTCGCCGCCCTCGCCGCCCTCGCCGCCCTCGCCGCCCTCGCCGCCCTCGCCGCCCTCGCCGCCCTCGCCGCCCTCCTACACCGTTCATGCCGTCCTCTCCATTCACACCGCCCTTACGCGTCCCTACCGCGCTCCCCGTTTCTCACATCCTCCTCTACCTCTTCCACTACTCAGTGTTTCCGCCTCTTATTTTACACCCGCCGCCACTCTGCCTCTGACGCCACCGACAAATGCTGCACGCCCACATCGCGCTACCTCTCCTACATCGGAGGCTCCTCTCGACGCCCACGTAACCCTCGCTGCTGCCAGTGCCAGCCATGCGGCTTTGCGGTACCGCCTTCACTACCCCTCTCACCCTAGAGCGGTTACCACTCACACTGTTGCCAGTACAGTTGCATTTCCTCTATCCGCAACCGCCACACGATAGCGTCTACGCTTGTGCCGTGTTGCTGGCCGGCTCTTTGCACCAGTTTGTGGCACTGCTTTTAACCTTACGATGGGTTTGACGACCTCTATAAGGGCGCCTTTGCCAATATATCCGCCGTTTTATTTCCACTCTGTCGATTTCACAGGATATTCGGTGTAAGCTGATACTGGATCCGGTCACAAGGATAACTTTACAGCGAGTGGCATTTTGCTTTCGCACATCTTTTTGCTGGCATGTGAATACATACATATACTCGCCCTAGTCGTGTTCTCAAACTTCAGTACAAATCAGTATTCACGTACCCTTCTCACACTGAATTCATATCAAATAATAATATGGTCTGAATTCGATGTGAAAAGAGTACGTAAACTTACCGATAGTGATGTTACCCTATTCACTTTCTGCGTACAATACAAGAGCTTCTGAGACCTCTTCTTTTTCTCTATCCTTGCTCGGAAAATTACCAAGTTTTTTTTCTATAAAGAAGGTTGAAAATTGTTAGGAGAATGTGCTTGTATGTGAATATTTCTACGTGAATGCGTCTAAGTAAATAGTACTTCTCATTAATATCCACAATAATCCAAGAGTTTAAAATTTAACTTTTACCACATTAATCCTGTGTTTTTCAATTATACAGTGCCCTATCGAGTGCCCTTGAGCGGCTGCTTAATCATTATTGCTTTTCATATTTAACCCGGTAATGGCTCATTTCTCAATTTTTTTTAATAACTTCCCTCTTCTTACTAGTACAAGTGCATTGTCCTTTATAGTTTCCTTTCTCTGTCTCTATCGCAATAGTTGTTCTACGCGTATCATCATCGCAACACACTGCCCAGCTGCTACAATCGTAATCCTCCGAGACCTTTTACTCTCCGCCCGCTGTCCCGTCGTGTTCATTCGCCTGCAGCAGCCACCCGGTCGCCTCCTCGCCAAGCCTCCTCACGGAGCGCGCGCTCTGCGCCCGATGCGCTTTGAGCCCCGTGCTTGTCGAGATTGCGCCGTTGTTCCCCGCCCCCGCCTGCCCCCCCACCACGCAAGGACCCACTCGCTCCGCTTGTCTGCACGCCGCTGCCTCCGCCGCCCACGCCAACCACGCCGCCCCCGCCGCCCCCGCCGCCCCCGCCGCCCCCGCCGCCCCCGCCGCCCCCGCCGCCCCCGCCGCCCCCGCCGCCCCCGCCGCCCCCGCCGCCCCCGCCGCCCCCGCCGCCCCCGCCGCCCCCGCCGCCCCCGCCGCCCCCGCCGCCCCCGCCGCCCCCGCCCGCCCCCGCCGCCCCCGCTCCCCGCCGCCCCGCCGCCCCGCCGCCCCCGCCGCCCCCGCCGCCCCCGCCCGCCCCCCGCCGCCCCCGCCGCCCCCGCCGCCCCCGCCGCCCGCCGCCCCCGCCGCCCCCGCCGCCCCCGCCCGCCCCCGCCGCCCCCGCCGCCCCCGCCGCCCCCGCCGCCCCCGCCGCCCCCGCCGCCCCGCCGCCCCCGCCCCGCCCCCGCCGCCCCCGCCGCCCCCGCCGCCCCCGCCGCCCCCGCCCGCCCCCGCCGCCCCCGCCGCCCCCGCCGCCCCCGCCGCCCCGCCGCCCCGCCGCCCCCGCCGCCCCGCCGCCCCGCCGCCCCCGCCGCCCCCGCCGCCCCCGCCGCCCCCGCCGCCCCCGCCGCCCCCGCCGCCCCCGCCGCCCCCGCCGCCCCCCGCCGCCCCCGCCGCCCCGCCGCCCCCGCCGCCCCCGCCGCCACCCATGCCTCCGCCTCGCTCCGCCTGGCGCTTGTTCGCACGCCGCCGCCTCCGCCATTGCGCTAGGGTTGCGTGTGTGTATGACGTCATCGGCGACATACACGTGCGCCTCGTCGAGCCAATGCTACTGCTATCTGCCCATTTGATCCCTAATAAATGATAGGTGATTCTCCAAGACAAGACACACGAAACAATGTGGCTCTTGTGATATTGATGTATGGAATCGAGGAAACGTGTTGAATATGTACTTATGATTTTATTATTTCCTGTAATTGTCCCCGTTGTATGTCAATGCACACGAATGAAAGCAAAGATACAAGTTTCATGTTATTTCCAGGAAACGTTATTGAAGTGAAAGATAATACGAATGTAGAATACAAAACATTTTCAGATTCTGTCTTGTTTGAATGGAGGTGGTAATCTTTCTTATACGCCAGAAGATGCTATTAAACTGGCCTTAAGAGCCGATAATAGAAGTAAGATACGGATTCTGGAGCTCAAAATCACTTCCGCATATTATATTATCAATGAACGTGACATACTAACACGTCAACAATCGTGACGTACAGTTTTTACTGTTTCTTGACGAAAGTAAATCTAAATAAAAGGCCAACCTTAAACCTCTATTTTTTTACTACTTTCTTTCATATAATAACCTACATTTTGACAGTCAGCATTTTCAGAAATAATTTGGTTTTGAGAGAAAAATGCCTAGATTTAAATTGACTTTTGTATTGTTTTCAAGCGATCTTTGTGTCATTTGCATGTTAGAAAAAATTAAAGATACCGTACGCTTCATCTGAACGTAATTCTAAAATAATCCTCAAAACGGTATGTTGCAGACGTTACGTAGCTAACATTCATTGTTTCTGCTCTCATGACTTGTGACTTCCTTTGTAACATGAGCAATAAGCAAGTTGCAAACCTGAAGAAAGTATGCGAGTAGGTCAAGTGTTACGAAGATGTGAGCGGCAATTCAGCTCAAGAGCGAGAGCGTTGCGGGGGCTTTGGAAATGCACCGCCCCCTGGGGTGAGCGGACGCAGTGACTTCTTCCGCTGCTTTACGCCCCCCTCGAGGCGACTCCCGCCTGCTCTGCGCCGCCTCGTGTTTCTTTTATTGCGCCTGAGCAACTGGCCCACGCGTTTCCCACGCTTCGCCCTCCTCCCTTCATCGCTCGTGCTTTTAATCTGTGCTTCCCACGTGCTGCCCTGAATGCCCGGATTTTCTACCTTGATTTACGTCTGTTTCTTTCCAATTGATTTCCCTTATTTAATCACTGTATAACAGTGGCACACTAAAGGCTAGAGGCAACTTCGATGAATGAAAATGTTATATTTGCTCTCCGGTGAGAAAATAAGTTGAGGTTGATTATCTTAAGAATGTCTTCGTTAGATAATATTCTTTTCTATGCTGTTATTCTCTTTAACGTCATAGATCATTAAATGAATACATTGCTTAGAGTTAAAAATAATTAATACAGAATTAATTAATGAATGGGCATTGTTTATGATTCTTATAATTGTCATTTTTAGTTCCTTCATTTACGTGTCCTTGCTCAAAAAGGAACAAAACAGTGTAGAATTTTCAGCAGAAAAACTCTTATTACAGGGCCCTGGTAACAAAAAAGGGGATAAATCCAGTTGCTAAAATTAGGGGAAATATCTTCTTACACGTGGTGTAGCCATAATCCGTATTTTGTGGGCTCTTGATACCTAATAATCGAATGACGGCAAAAGGAATGTCTGTTCGTCTGCCTCTCCGTCTGTGAACAACGCTAGTGGCTAAATAGTTCAGCCGATTTTCTCCGAAATTGATATTCCCCAATCGATCTGGCTGATGTTGTGGCCACTTAAATTTGAAACCGAAATTTTAATTTTAGGGGGTATTTTACATGAGCTTCTCGAACATTTCCCAAATTTCAAAAAAAAATGGCTCCATCGTTTTTCATTAAATTCTTTGTTGAATAGTGTGAAGAACGTTAAGTGAACGACGTGGGTCTCATGTTCGTTGAAAAACCTGAATTTTCGAAAATTGCTATGATCTATTTTTTTCCGAGTCTTCCTACAAATAAAATATTTAAGACAGAGATTTTCCCTTCGTAAAATCTGTACCTACAAGACAGATTTTGAGATAAGGTCTTGTACAATTTCTCAAAAATTTGAGTGCTTTTCGCGTGGAAGTATGGGCGAGAAAGTACATGCAATTTTAGCACCACTAGTTTAATTAAAAGACATTTTCATACTATTATATTGCATTGATAATTTTTCATTCTCTTTTTTTTTATAACAAAGTAGGCAAATTCTGTGTTCAAAATGTCTGTATTCCTATTATTGAATTAAATGTGGAAACATTTCGCTTCGTTGTGAATAATGTATTTGTTCTACCGTTTAATGCAGGCCAAATCAGAAGTTATTGGAAGGCACGAACCAACACACCACAGCAACGTCACCGCTGTCCAAATGACCACAGGCGCCAGGAGGGAATCGTGTTTGTTTCGCGCAGCTGGCTGCCTCGACGCCGGTGCAGGAAGAACGCGCAGCAGCGTCGGTGGTGGCGCCGTGGGGCGCGAAGCGGCAGGAGGGGGGGAGGTATTGATTCCTTCGTGGTGCTGCGCTGCGCGGAGCGGATCGGCCTGGAGGCTGGCTGGAGGCGAGGGCGTGGTCGGGCGTGCGTGACGCCGTGACCAGCGCTTCCGTTCGGAGGCCGCGGCGCGGCGGCGGCGCCGGAGCGACCGTCCGTCCTCCCGATCCATCACTGACTCTAGCCGTCCTTACCGACCTCGCTGCCTTCGTGACCCCCCATGAGTAGCCGAGGCGATCTCTGAATCTGGGTTTCTTCTTCTCGGTCTCGATGTTTACTGTCTGTTGGCCGGCGCGTGCCTGACTGATACCTTTCTTCTGTTGCCTGACTATTATATTTTCTATTGCCACATCTGGCAATACTTCGTCTATTTCTATATGTTCACTTCTGTCTGCTGCTCAACATTTATTTTCTCTCTAGACGCTTTTCTGACTGCTGCGTTCTCTCAAGTTGCCCGACACTTGCCTCACTGTTGCCTTTCCTCTGTTCCCAGGTTGATCTATCGCTTGCAGAACTGATGTCTTCCCTCAGAAGTCCGAGTGTTACCTTCCCTCTGATTCCCAACTCTTGCTCGACTGTTCCCTTCTCTCAGTTACCAAACTCTTGCGTGACAATTGTGTCTCTCTTAACTAGACCATTGCCTTCTCTCCGTTTTCCGACTGTTGTTTTCCCTCTATTGATCGACATCAAATTGTTTTCACTTGCCGCGTTATTTTTGCTTGTAAAGTATGCGGTATATTTTGAGGATGTTATCGTGTCGTGTAATATTGTTTAGCCTGATAAACAATTTTTATAAGCTATTCTTAAAATGACATTTTATCGCTTAAGCGGATTTTGAGAATCGCGTAGTTCCATGTAAAACGTTCGTGAGCTTTCTGAAACACGAGATACAATTTTTAGTTTTAAACACGTCACACCATGTGATACTGAGTTAAATTATGCAAGTGCTGCAGGAATGGATAGGAAAGAACCTGCCTGCTATACCAAACTGAAAATTTACGCATATCGTTGGGAATTGTAATGGAACCCGAGACCCGATCCGTCTTCCCGATTGTGTGCAAAAAATATATCATTTCTAACTGTGTATAATCCAGCCCCAAAATGAATATCTTTATAGGCAAAATGTATTCAAAAATCCTCTTGTAGTACACCAGAATAAAATCTCTAATTAATAGACAGGTGGGATTATTTATTAGGGAGAGAAAGTGACGTGGAAATGTGTGCACATATTATTAAAATCACTTCCGATTCTTTCACATCACTAACTACATAATATGAAACAGATATCAAAAGTGAAAAATGGAAAGTGTTAAAATAATGTGCAAAATGGATTAACAAAATATAATTTTCATTTTAATGTGTTCTAGAAATGAAAATGATCCATTTTCCCTTTATTAAGTAAATGGACTGATCTAGTCCACATCAAGTTCAGATATAGCTTTCCCAGGAACTACAGTCTCATGCTGTTTTCATTCGCAGTCCTCCCTGTTATTTCCTTTCTTTCCCCCCATTTTCGCCACTCATACACGCATGGCATTCCATTTCGCGTCGCCCCTGATCATGCAGCATATCCCCACTCGCATCGCGCCACTGCACTCTCCACCCCCCTCCACCCCCCTCCACCCCCACCCCACCCCACTGGGTACGACCCGCGCTGAAAACTTTATAAACAATTCACGCGCCGACTCGGCAGGCTGCCTCGTGTTTGCCTCGCTCCATTACAGTATTTCGTTGTGACCTACATGTCGCGCGCACGGAGCACTAGATTGCAGGTCTCGTGGAAGAGAGTGGTAATTAATTTAAAAAATCAAACATTCAATTCGTATGCGAGGAACATTTTAATACAGTTTGGAATGCGGTTTAATATAGGAACTTAATGAATGTGTTTCTCGTGTACGTTCAGGGGTTACAAATGATTTGCTTTCGGGTGAATGTGTGTGTATGTGTGATTGTACGCAGTACATACATGCCTCTATTGCTGCATTGTGTAGTCCAGAACGACAGTATATTTTGTGATACTTTTTTTAGATGTTGGACGTGTTAGAAAAAGGGGGTAGATGTGTTGGAAGAGCAATTAGACACATTTTATGACCGCAACGAGATGGGTAACATTTTGTGGAGTTGCGAGTTGCACGTTGTAATTATGCTCTTAATTTACAATTGACTGTTGCGCCTAGTGATTTATTTTAAGTATGGTTCAGTGGGTTCTCGTTTATAATTCTTGCTGTTCACATTCCAAATTTTATCTCTAATTGCATCACAAAATATTCCTTCCCTGTTATTTCAGGATATTACTGGTTTTATTCATAGAATCAATTAAATTCGTTCTGTATTATTTGAACTCCAGATTTGAGAGCTATTAATTGAATATATGTGAGAAGACTGGAGGAAAAAAAGATACAAATAAAAATTTAGAGTGATTTCCGATAAAAGAAGAAAATAGAGCCAAACATACCTCGATTGAACAAATTATACAAAATTTAAAGAAGTAAAGAAATTGCAATGTACGACGACAGAATGAATTTGAAGGAAACCTTTCGGAATTATTAGTGTTAAATAATAAAATTGCGAGTCCAGTATAATGTATACATTATAAATTCAAACCTCTGAAAAAGAGAAAAATACATTATTTGGAAAACCATTTATTATCTTTGTGTAAATCTACTCTCTTCTTTCGTTGAAAGTAGGCTAAAAAAAGTAGCCATTTTCTGATCCTACAACATTCGCAATAATTACGACGCTCTAGTTTATATTTACTATATCTTGAAGATACCGATTTCCCATCGTCGATATCCTCGCAGTCCTCTTGTGTTTGTCCGGAAAGGTCTCGAGTGTATTTTCTGCGGCGCACGTTACTCCAATATGGAGTTCCTTCTATTTCCCGCGCCGCACTCCAACCCATCTTCCCAGAGGCAGAGCGACGCGCGGAGGGCCGAGGCGAGCGGCGGGGACGCGAAGAATCTCTCCGGCCGGGGGCGCGGGGGCGGGAACGAACGACCGCGCCGCGCACTGGGCCGAAACACGCGCAGAAGCAAAAGGAAACTAGTGGTGTTCCAACAGCGCATACTTTCTCGCATTATTTCTAAATTGGCAATATATTTTCGAGAATTCGGAGACTTCAAGGAAAATGAGACCCGCGCTATTCCCTCAAGTACTCCTTCTTCTATCTGTAGGAAAAACTGAGACCCGCGCTATTCCCTCAAGTACTCCTTCTTCTATCTGTAGGGAAAAAAAACAAAGAAAAAAATTGAAGTGGTTTGGAGGGGGGGTTTAAACATTTTTATTGCCTACATTTCGCGTCAAATTACATATTTTTGAAAAATTTAACATTAACTTATTAAAAGATCCGTCTTTAAAGAAAAGTTAGTTCAGGAAAAAATCTGTATCTTCAATATTATAGTTGTAGGAAGACACCCAAAGAAATTACACTTCTGCAATTTTCAAAAAATCAAGGATTTCAACGAACATATGTTCTAAACTATTCTCTTAAGCGTGCTTTACGCTATCCAAGGACAAAGATTGATCAAAAAATTTGGAGCCATTCCTGAGAAAATTTTGAAAATGTTTTTGAGGATTCATGTCAAAATTAAACGGAAATTATAGTACATTGAAATGTTTGTAAAGCAGATTAAACACATTACACATTCGTGTCGCAACTTCTTATCACTCGTACAATATTTATTTCATAATTCAAATCTCATGTCGTAATAATTATTATGATCAATTACGGATCTGTATTATGATGCTTAATTCAAAAATATGTACTCTCGTGTTCAAAAGATGTACTGCCAAATAGTTGAAACAGTAATGAGAATTTGATGTATTTCTGCTTCTTAATATGATATCGTATTTTATTGATACATTCAGATTGCGTTGAATGGTTGAATTCGATGGATACCATGGAGCATTTACAGCTGCTCCCAATATTTTCTATTTGAAACGTAATATTTCCAAATTTGATACGCTTGTCGTACACAAAATTTATAATAGTTATATTTTATAGTAGTATTTATAGGATAATTTTGTAATTGTTGTAGTAAATTTTAAATTTTATTTAGTTCCAAATAATAATGGCTTTGCAGATAATAATTTTATTCTATGCTAATAGATGTGACCACGTATTTAGAAAGCAATGTTTTTCAACTCAAGTTATATTTCAATTTTCTTTTTTGTTATGTGTGGTTTTTCATGTGATACGCCGGTAGAAGTAGTCCAAGTTACCTTACTCGGCTGCATAAAATGCGTAATACTTTCAAAAATTCCTTAATTTTTACATTCGGAGTATGAGATTGCCAATGCTTTCCAAACAAAACTTAATGTTATTGAGTAGAAATTAAAGGTGCCGTGTTCAACAATTTCAGTCAAGAGAGTATAATTTTCGACTAGTAAATTCGGGATCCCAGATAAAAGATCCAAAGTTGACGGCTTAGCCAACGAGAGCTGCTAATAAAAGAACACGGTCCGTGATTACATGTATTCAATTTCAACTCTTTACAAATAAATATAATAATGTTGATTTATAATGTTTACTAAATTTTTAAGCCCCGACATTTGATTTTTTTTATTCTAATTGTAAAAAATTATAAGGAGGTAAAAATCTGCATTTCCTTGAAATAGTGCAGTTTTACTGCTGGAATGTTCTGTACTTGTAATAAAATAAAGTACAATATAAATTTCTCCCAAAACACATCTTCTAATGAATGTTTTTAAGAAGTGACATGAGAATAAGTGGTGAAATAAATGTAATGTTTTTACTCAGAATTATATCTTCATTGTCTCCAATATCAAAATGTCTCTAGAAATAACTATTGGTCATCTCCCATAGTGAAAATAAAAGTTAAACATTAACATAAATAGGTAAGGTAAGGTACATAGGTATAAATGGGAGAAAAGTTGTTAAAGAGCTTATAAACTAATATAAATATAGTTTTAAATTTTTTTAAAATTCTGGCCCTCAAGAAAATGTGCGCAGATAAATTTCTTTCCCCACACGTCATATACAGTTTTTACTGTTTTTTGACAAATAAATAAATGATATAGCACTAAAGCTACACTAACGTTTTTGAATCTCAAAAACCGCTGTCTACGCATTGGGACAATGCTGGGGACAATGCCAATGGCCAAATTGCGCATAGTGCGCAACGCTGCGCCGTCATTTCGGCCCACTGCTCGGCGCGGGGGCGGCGAAGAACGACCGCGACGTAGCGCCAGCGGAGGCGAGGCCGCCGCCGGGATGGGGCCGGAACGTGGGCGGGGCGGGGCGGGGCGGGGCGGGGCGGGGCGGGGCGGGGCGGGCGGGGCGGGCGGGGCGGGGCGGGGCGGGGCGGGGAAGGCGACGGCGGCAGCCTCGGGCTCGCCGGCGAGAGCCGGGCTCCAAGTGGAAGCTGCCCGAACCGTGTGCAGCTGGGGGTGAAAGTGGCTCGGGCCGCCCCAGATTTGTTACCCGACCGCCTCGCCCTTTCTGATAATCTCGCGCTTCCGTTTTATGGCCGGAAGCCTCGGCCGCGCTTATTACCTTTATGGCGAAACTTTTCCACCCCCTTGTTTCGGATTGTGTTATTTGTGGCGACGTCAGCAGCGGCCGCCGCTGCCGTTGCGCGGACGCTCCCGTATCGACTGCGCCGCGCCGCGCCGCGCCGCGCCGCGCCACGCCCCCTTCCCCCACCCCTCGGCCGTTCTTCGCCCTCTCTCGGCCTCACGCGTCGCGTCGTTCGGCCCGGCCGCTCCGAGGCCCTGCGAGGAATCCACTGCAGCGGGCGCGCTCCTTCCATCGGCTTGTCATTTCGTGATAAAGCGTGGAGGCGCTGAAATCAGCCTCGCGGGAGCCGTCGTTCGATTTACTGTGTTTTTATCGCCTCCTTCGCGTGTAGACGCGGTTTAGGAGCTCGCCGACGGCCCGGCGATCCATCCAGCAACGTCTCAATGTACGCTTTGAAACAAAGGGTGCGGAAATACGACTCGACCTGTATGGAATGATGTACGGAGCAAGTTAGATCATATCCCGCTGTATATGCTCTTTAATAATAAATTTATTGATGGTGTGACCCCTCACATTCTCTGCTGAAATATTGGCGCATTATTCGTTGTTTGTGCGCGTTATTGCCCGTTAGAGTCATGAAAGGGAACTCGTAAATTACGAGTTGCAGGACTGCGAAAGACAAAGCGTCTCCGGAATGCCTTTGGACTAAAAGCAAAGATATACGAAAGAAGGAGACGACATAATTCCTTTTTAATGGTGTTCTTAAATTGGGTCTTTTTGTATGTAGAGTGGGAATGTGGCTTGAACTTATTCGAGAATAAAGAGTGTCTAAACTTTTCACATATCTCAAAATTCATAAATTGTGTTATATGCCAATTTATACTCGCTTAAATGAGTTATTTTGTCAGTAAATGTGAAAACAAAATTGAAGAAGAACGATTCTCTTTCCGAAAATTACTTACGATCATGTGTTACAGCTTCATGATTCTCCAATGTTTTCGCTGAATATTTCAATTTTGGTACAGTACTTATAAGATCAAAATCATTTATTTAAATTTACTACAATGGAGAAAATAATAGACAAGTATATAATATAAAAATTCTTCACCATTTTCATTTCTTCTTTAAGTTTCACACACACACACACTATCACAAAAACAGTTGCCTAGACTTTTATTCCAGACTTTGCTTCTAAAATATTATTTTAGATATGCAGATGACAACTGCAAACATTAAATGAAGCATCTGGCGAGATGTAAAATGAGACACAAAATGGAAGGGACAATATTGCGGATGCATGTCGAAACGTATCGTTGTCAAATTACAGCGCTGAAGCTTCGATATTGCACCTTCGGTACACAAAGTTGCAAAACGTATGCTTCAATCACATGACGCAGCGAGTCGGCCTGATTGAGCATCGGTGCGTAAGATACGACAGAGATAAACCTCGGAGCTGCATGTGTCGTCAGCGCAGTCGGCGGCGATGACGCGTGCCTGGCGGGCGACCCGCGCGCGCTCGTTCGGCAATTACCGGAACACGGCGCGCTAATTACGCCGCCTGGACGGCTGTTTGCGGAGACTTCGCCCCTCCTTGCCCCCACCTCAACACGCACTTCGCCCCCGCGGGCTCACCCCGCCGCCACCGGCGCCGCTCCGCCCGATCGCGTGCTCCCCATCAACCCTGTACCATCCCCCCTTCCGCCCCCAAACATCCCGCGCTATTTCCCCTCCCCCTCTCCGCGAGAATGGGTGGGGGGGGGTCTCTCCCAGATGCAATTCTCACGGGAACCCCGCGTTCCCCCTACACTGACCACGTCGTGTCGCTCGTGTGTCCTCCTCGCGCTAGTAGAGCGGTGTTGATCAACTCGAGAGATTACCCTCAGTGCGTGCTAGTAACGTGGTTTGACATATTACAGCGTAGAGTATTAACTAGGAATTTTCCTCGGGTACCCACATAATTAAGTTTTTTACGAGAAGGATTAACGAGATTACGTCTACCTCACTCGTAATACCCCTCAATGTAATTCAAAACAGATAAAAACATCTGAAAAAGAACATATGATGGGCATTACCATCAAATTAGAAAGAAAGATTATTATAGTATGTAAAATAAAATTGCAATATAATGTATGTAAAACAATATTGTCCCTAAGCAGGATAATCCTGCAGCACTGTAAGTGTAAAGGGTAAAATAATAATAAAATAAAATTGTTAGGAAAAGAGAAAAACAAGTAGGTCACTTAATTGCAAAATAAAATACATGCGTTTAGTGCTCCATTGACAAAATATAGAAGGCTTACGGCTGCAAAACGTTGCGTGAATTACTACATGAAATGGGCAGAATACATTATTTACTACCATAAATTCATTTTCAATCCTCAAAACTTGAAATTGAAACAATAATCTTCGTATTTTTACACTACTTATTATCAAAATTTCAAAAAGAAGTTAAATGCTCTTAATTTTTTAAAATGAATATTTAAAAACCACAAAAGAAAGTGTAAAATCACGAACAGGGAGAAGCCTTATCTGAGGACGAAGATGGTCAGAAATTTTAACTCCGAACAGCAATTTGTGTTCAGAAAATGAAAAGAAACTTGTTTGCTTTAGAATTCATAATGCTTTATTGAAGTTTTGTAATTAAACTGGGCATTTTGTTTTTAGGGCATTCTAATTTTATACTTATATGATTATATTACACCCTTTAGCCATTGTTGCTGTATCCTATGTTATTAGTCTCATTCCACTGATCATTAACGCTTGGTAGGCATATTTTTCAAACAATTAATCAACAGTTTCTTTTTTCTGTCATTTGGTAGAATGTAATTTCGATTTTGATTAAATAGACATTTAATCAAATTTTTGAGCAACGCAAGCAGAACTTCGGTTAGAAATTTGCACTTTTCTGTGTCATGTAGTTCATAACTTTTTTAACGAACATTAGGTGTCGACCAAAATAGTCTAAAATTGTGAACCAGTTATTTCGAGTTAGTGATAAACCAATTAAACTTGGTTCCAAAACTTAATTGTGAAGCAGTCAAAAAATGTCTGCCGTTCAGAACAAAAATTCGTTTTAATATCATTGTACCAATGAAATATTAGTCACTCTGAATTCACAATCATCTTCGCTCTTTGTTATCCAAAGTCAGGATGGCGGCGGAATACTGGAAACATCTTAACCTGACAAACAAATGAGATGCCAAGTCGATGTATTTCATAACTAATTCGTTCTTATCACATATTCTATTGAATTTTATTATGAAATCTTCTGCCAGTATATTATTGGATATTTTTGTGCTTTTTCTTTCGTTCTAAGATTAGAATCCAAATATCGTGACCAGTCTCTTTCCTTATTGAGGTTCAATTTTGAGCTACTTTTATTGGCATTATAACATCTGAATTTTAAGCAATGGTAGTTTCGATATCTTGGGCAAATTGCCAACGAATACTGATTAGCATTTTGCATCGAAACTAAAATATTTATGTAACCGTCATAGTTGTATAATACATAAACTTCAATAATCCAAGAATACAGTACTAAAAATGTAGCACAATTCCATTCCATTTCTATGTATAAGTTGTGATTACATTTATTTGTCCCCCTCCCCCCAGAAAATAAAGAAAGGCTGCTGCACCTACGTCATCTCAAAATGATGCAAAACATTCCCA
Source organism: Acheta domesticus (assembly GCA_031308135.1). Classification (NCBI taxonomy): domain Eukaryota; kingdom Metazoa; phylum Arthropoda; class Insecta; order Orthoptera; family Gryllidae; genus Acheta; species Acheta domesticus. Next base: position 231,607,285 of record JAHLJT010009436.1, read on the forward strand.
TAACCTCCGCTCATTTCTCCTGCTCGAAGTCGCCGGGGATCCCCGTAGGCTTCCGGCCAGCCGCATCCTCGAGGGCAGTTCCGGGAATTCCCACAGGGTCCGCGTGAGTTCACAGCACGAACCGCGCGCGCGTGCGCATGTGTCCGGGATTAGATTAACGCGAAATAATTCTATTACGCCGCGTAAAACTGCCAGTCATAATTTGCAAGTTTATACTCGCAGGTAACGAACTGGGGCCCACCCAGCCCGCCTGCTGACTCGCGGGGCGTGAACACTGGGCTTGGGACTCGCTAGCTACCGCGGCCGAACCGAGCCGCGCCGTGCCGCTCCGGTACGCTCGCTCCCACGCTCGCTCGCTGGCCGGCACGCCCCTCCGTATTTTATCGGGCTCCGCAAACGAGCCTCGGAATTGCCTCACGTCAGCGAGTAACAACAAACTGTGCCGTTGAAATATTCAAAACCGCCTGGGACAGACCGCGACAATCTCGTTTCTTTACAACGCGCTGCCTGGCAGGAGTGGAGTGGGGCGGGGTTGGGCGAGGCGGGGCGTGGCGGGGCGGAGCGGGGCGGGTTGGGCGGGACGGGGTGGAGCGGGACAGAGCGGAATGGAACGTGCTGCCAGCGGCGGGGTTGGGAGGAGGGGCGGGGAGGGACGTAGCGGGGTTCAGAACGGGAGGGACAGAGCGGGGTTCAGGGTTGGGCGGGACGGCGCGGAGAGGAGCGGAGTTCAGCGGCCGGAGGCGCGGTCGGGAGCAAGAGGGGGCGAGGGGAGGGGCAGCACGGGGCGGGCGCCGAGGGCGACGCGGGCGCCGTGGGGCGCCGCCAGCGATTCGCCAGCCGACCGACTGGGCGCTTGCGACTTCCGCGAGCCTCCACATCCAACGTGCGTGCCCCCTTTTCTGCCGACGCCATCGGGAGGGTTCACGTGAATATTTCAGCGTCCGTGAGTGCCCTCAGATGTTCCTTTGGGTCGGAAGCGGCTGAGTGGCGAAACTCTCAGCAGGACGAACGATCGTTAATATGCCATGAGATCGAGTGATATGGGAGCTGTTACTTTCAAGACGATGTGTTGACTTTTATTTTATAGCCGTGTGCTGTTGTCTCATGCTGAGTGAGGGAACATTTGTGCATGGTGTTCTTTTAAAGAATATTTTAACCAGTGTCTCTTTACCTCTGCATTTGTAGAATAGGTCGGAAATATAATTAATTATGAGTTTGAATGGAAAGAGAAAACAAAAACGTATATAAGAGCATGAAAGGATATTTCAATATCCATTTATTTACTTTTGCAAGATTTTTTGTACATATCAATAACGGTCAATATTGTAATTATATTAGGAATTGTATTGGGAGAAATAATTATAAAAAATGATAACTTCTGACTCTCAAGAGATTTGAATGCGCCTTCTAGTGAAACCTATTTATCAGGAGTGTGTTAACATTGCTTGTTTTGATAAAAAGCGTTTTCAAAATATGTTTTTAATATTATTATATTGCAGTTAATATTAAAAACTCAGTGGTGGAGAGAGCCCTATTACATGTGATCACGTAAGGTCATATAAACCATTCAATAGAAAGGGCCTGATAAAACGTCTTGTTTCCATATACGCATTTCTTTTCTTTAAAATCAACTCTTTTTCCGGAGAATATTCTTACACCCCGAGGGAGCCGTAAAGGACACTCCGTCCTTGGGAGCACTTTTCATTGGCGGAACTTCTCCGATTTGAAAGTCAAATGGCGGTCGACGCATCCATCATTCGCACGCGGGCATTCACTCAGCCCGCGTCGCGGTGAAAAACGCTTGTTGAAAGACGAGGACTTAAGACGAGGACGAGGATAAGGGCCGGTGCGCGACACGAGCAGAAGGCGGCGTCGCCGCCGCGTCGTGCGCAGCACGCCCTTCCTCTGTTTTCGCGCGGAGAACCGCGAGCGACCGCCTTTTGTTTACACGCTGCGCGCTCGCGCTCGTTAGTTGGCTTGTTCTCGTGTCCCCCCACCCCCACCGCTGCCGCGCCGTCCGCTGGCCCGGCGCTCAAGTGATGTGTGTGGAGTATTTTACTGCGCGGTCGTCAGAGAATGCTCCATCGTTATGCCTGTTCAAACGTATCAGGAGTAAATATGTGGTGATGGTGCGCGCATACAACATAAAAAGTTTGCATTCGCGTAATTCGCTGAATTATCCCCTGCGGAATGCATTCTTTCATATGTTTCACTAGCGCATCGCATCCAAATCATTCTGTGAAGCGGAATTGTTGTGACGCTATTTCTGCTTTTTTTAACTAATAGTTTACAGCGATGAAGTAATGAGTGGATGCAAACATTCTAGAAATTCTAGTTATTTTCATAGATTGTTCCATACGATTTACAACAGAAAACAAAGGCATCCGAAAGGGGCCGTGGTTTTGCAATACTCTCCCAAAAAACTAAGATAAAAGATTTTCTGAATTGTTGGGAATGCATTTTCAAGTCATTAAAAAAGCTGACACTTGTAAAATGTTCTTTAAAAAGTAATTATTCATGCATTAACTCTATTGTGACTGAAAAGGTTCAAAGAAAATAATGGGGAAGATCTGGAAGAGTGGCAGAAAGAAAGAAAATGTTCAAAATTTGTACGGAATATAATATTTAATTACCTTGTAATTCTTTCGCATATGCAAAAGTGGTATAATAATTTACTCATTTTAGTTTTGGTAATGAACGCTTTGCAACTAGTCTTTGGGATTCTTAAAGATCTGAAATGATAAGCCAAACGGAACAAAGCAATTACCTCAGTGTATTTATATTAGATTTTTATGGGGATGGGAAGCATCATTATGATCTAGAGGTTGAAAATAGGTCGAAATTGCGTTCCCAACTATAATAATCACACAATTTTAACTTTATCATGACATGTAGACAAAATATTCTATATGCGAATTTCAAAAATATGTTTTAAGAGCTCATACCACAAGCCACGTACCTTGATTTTTGATCAAGAGATGGAACAAATTAGGCAGATAATTACGTAACTGATTAGTAACTATAATACAGTAGGGTAGAAAGTTGGAAACTTAGCGTTTAGAAGTGTTTTCACTGGAGGAATAGACAAGACCAACGAGATCATCATACAAACTGGGTGAGTGAGTAAACTGCCGTTCTCCGTAGTATTGGAGCAATCTATCATAACATTCTAAATCTGCTTCATTTAGAATGTTATTTCCTAGTTCCAGTGCACGATTCATTCTAGTAGAAGTTTTTGCCTATATGACTTTATAATACCACACTATTTTCCACCCAGGATTTATAACATTCACTGTTCATCTTTTTACTTTCCCGTATACGTACGTATACACGGAGTGATATACGTAGTATAGGGAAAGTTATGTAATGCTGCGCGAAAAAATGGTCAATTGTCGGCGGAAAAAAATTAATTGCCGGGCCGTGAAAACGAATAAGTAGATAAAACCAGTTGCTAAATTAAGAAAAAAATCCCCTAACACGTGGTGTAGCCAGAAACCCTGTTTTCTAGGTCCTTGATACCGAAAACACAATTGAAAGGAAAACGTCCGTCTGTCTGTCTGTCCGTCCGTCCGTCCGTCTGTCTGTCCGTCTGTGAACACTGTTAGCGCCTAAATCATACGTACGATTTCTTCCAAAATGGATATTCCCCGGTCGATCTGATTCTAGTCGAAGCTTTGAGATTTTGAAAAAGATTCTTCAAAATTTGGGGTACTTTATATGAAGCCCCCGGGAATTTTCAAAATTTTCTCAAAAACGTCTCAACATTTTTTCTTTAAATTTCTTGTATGAATAGAGTAAAATACACTTTTTAACATGGCATAGGTCCGATTTTCACTTACAGCTTTGAATTTTCGAAAATTGTGAAAGTTTCAATTTTTTTCGGCGTCTTTCTCCAACTACAAAATTGAAAATAGAGATTTTTTCTTCAAATAAAATTTGTTCTGCATATTGAGTTATTAAAAAAAGGTCATGTAAATGTTTTTCAAAATTTTGGTAGTTTTCGTGCAATATGTGCAATTTTAAAAATTACAAAAACAAGATTTTCTCAAAAATGGCTCCAATTTTTTTCTTTAAACTGTTGGTAGGGATAGTGGTAAATGTACTCTATCAATGACATAAAAGCCATATTGGTCTGTCGGTTGGTTTTTTCAAAAATTACAAAAATGTACATTTTTTTACTTGTCTCTCACGTCGTTAATATTTACATTATCGGCGATTTTTTCACATTATTATATTTACGAGTACATGTGATTTAAATAATGTCAAGTAAAGTTTCTCGAAAACACTACCGTTTTCTGTGAACAGTAGCTCAAATTTCGGCATTTTCAGAAATGCTCAAACGCCATTTTCTCATACATGGCTGCAAATTTTTTCTTGAAACGTTTGTAACGGATAGTGCTAATTACACTCTTTAGTATAGCGTAAAGTTCATTTTGAGTTATTTTTTTGTTTTTTCGAAAATTACATAATTGTAATTTTTTTGAAAGATCTCTCACATCTTTAATATGCACATTACGAGCAATTTATAAACATTATTATATTTGTGAGTGTAAGTGCTTCAAATAACTTTAAATAAAGTATTTTGAAAACTTTAAAATAAAAATTAAAAAAAAAATAAAATTTTCTCTTTAACGGCACATAATTTTTAAAAGAAAATTGCCATTTACGGCTAGGTTGTTGTGTTCTTTAATATTCTAAAATTAATATTTTCGTTCTACCAATAGGAAACCGAAAAAATTAAGAAAATGACAAAAAAATGTACTTTTGGCGGTTATAGATTGTAAACTGGTAAGAAAGAGTATGTGGCAATTCCGAATAGCTAGCGAAGACCCAAGGAAATGGAAAACTAATACGGGAAAGTCTGTGCCATACTGTAGCACCACTAGTTTCAAATTGCAGGGGCCGCAACATCAGCCAGAACATGTTACAATCCTGTGTTCGTTTTGGTGCTAGTTTTGTTTGCAGACGGAGGTCAGACAGACATACGTTTTCAATAATACGAGACTGTTTGATAAGTTTGGTAAAAATTAATCAAAGAAATTCTTTTGGAAAAATTCTAATTTTTAACACCTCAAAAACATATTTTTCAACACAAAATTTTTCTAGGTCTAAGCATTTGGCCTTGCTCGTTTCCAATTTTTTTCCTCCCATTGGAGAAATAGCTTTGGTCAAACACTGCGAAATGCATGGTTACTGCAGCAATCAGTTCGTCATGTGATAAACATTTCAGCTGACCAACCCAAATCGTTAAGTTGGGAAATAGAAAGACATCACTCGTAGCTAAATCCAGTGAGTAAGCTGGATGAGGAACTAATTCAAAACCCTAATGATGCAATTTTGCCATTGAGACTGCGGCTGCATGGGATGGTGCATTGACTTGATGGAACCATATTTTCTTGTGCGCCAATCTTGTCCGTTTTTCAATAAATTCCTATTTAAAAGTTTCCACTAGTGCAGCGTAATAGGGCCTAGTTATGGTTCTGCCATTTTCTAAATAATCTGTATGGATTATACCCCGATAATCCTCAAAAACAGTAATTACGTATCACCTTTTCTGCCGACATAGGTGTCTTCTCTTTCTGCTTTCTTGTGGCGCACTCTCACCAGCCTTTGTCCAGTGTTTTGAAATTTTTTTTTGTTTTATAAGTGTAGTGATGGATCCAGGTTTTAACCATGGTCAGGAATCTGCGCCAAAAGTCCTCCTGATTTCTCCTGAACATTGCCAGATTCTGATTTGAAATGTTCTTCCGAGTCAGTTTTTGGCCCAAATTGAACAATTGCGGCATCCACCTCGCCCTCAGCATTTTCATGACCAGTTTCTCGGGCAAAATGACGTGCACTCGTTCAGTTGAGATTACAATAGTATCAGTTATCACGCGCACTTTCACACTGCTATATTTCATTACCATATCGCGAACGTTTTCGATGGTTTTCGGTGTGGTGACCTCAACTGGCCGACCGGAGTGCGCTTCATCTTTTGTGCTTCAGCGACCACATTTGAACTCATTAATCCAGAAGTTAATTGTCTTTAATGCTAGTGCTGAGTACACACGTACTTGATATAATTCGCTCTTTGATCTGCGCCTTGTCCACCCCTTCAAATAAAAGTGTTTGATAAACGTGTTTTTCTCCAGCTCCTACACCGCACAACAAAATCACACATTCATCTGGTTGCCATCGAAACACTATGCGTCGATTTGTTTCAAAATTCAAACAATTGCCTAACAAGAATCAAGCTTCCTAAAAGTGCCAATGATTAACAATAATTCGCGCGAAATTTACCAGACTTATCAAATGATTTGCGCACTCCTCTTTCAGTATCAAGGACTCTCAAAATGTAGTATGTTTCCATCAAAACCTCGTTATCGATTGGGCCAGTACTTACCTTTGCACTAAGTGTACTAGAAGGTATAAACATATGTGGGGTGTTCATGCACGATTGGCAAGGCTAATAAACAGAAAAGCCAGAAAGAGGTACGGATATCTTTGAAGAGCTGTTCTATATTGGTATCAAATTTTAATGATTTCAATTCCCATTAAAATATTTGGACATATCGTTATTTTTACTTGTATTACAGTAATTTATAATAGGAATACTTCTTGAAAAAGAAAGTAAAAAGATGTTTCCTAAAATTTGCTTCGTAATTTTCCCATTTTTCTCATAATATCTTTCAACTTGACTTGCTTATTGTATAATGTTATACACATGAAAAACTATTTTGTAAGATAAAATGTAAACTTGAAATTTACACATTATGTGACGGTTTTCGCCATTAGCCTATACATTACAATAGAAGTGCTGATGAACCTTATTATTTTTTAAAGATTATTACGTTCGTTTCGTGTCCTCTTTGCGTTCTAGTCTCTTTATTGGTTTTTACATGTATCATAATTGTAAACAGTAGTAATGTATCACTTCTGTTACGAATTATTCATAAAGTAGTTTTCTTTAACATACTATTTTATATAATATTTATCCTATTCTCACTCAAAATCAATTTAAATTATTTATCATCACATTTATTTTACATGTTAAAAGTTTCATTTGATAACTTCGTAGACCCTTGAGACACACTCACTTGGAACATAAATAATATCAAACATAATGTTTTTATTTTTTCTGATATTTTCAAATTCTTTTATGAAAAAGTTTACCGTATATTAAAACTTCCATGTGTGAAAGATTCAGAATATTTTTTAAAATATACGTTTTTGTTAATGGAACGGGAGCGTTGTATTTGTGAGAAATGCGATTTTTGAATATTGAGAGGCATAATGTGTTCATTGATTTTAAAAACTGGTTCATTTGTCTGCCGTTTCAAAAACAAGGAAAGTTTATTGTCTTTCCAAATAAATTTCTTATCCAATGTTTTAAGTGTAATCTTGAAAATTATGCACTCGAAAATGAAAATTATAAAACTTATGATTAATCCTCCGCCTAAGAGTACAAACGCTTCTGTGAATTGTCGTACATCCACATCGATTGGTTCTAACATGATCTCCTTTTCAAAGATGAGTTTAACTTTTTTGTTATGAAACGTTTCTTCATCACGGTTCCATTTTTTGATTATTCCAAAATCTGTTACTTTCACTAGCTATTTTACTTACAGCGGGGATGAAAGGGGAACCATATGGTACTATATAAGAATATACGGTTTTATAAACGGGCTCGCGAATTAAATGAAAATGTTCAGATATTACTACAAAAGTTTTAAATAAGTATTTTGCTAAATTTTGACCTATTATAATTGCCGATTTGGGATCTTTTATAGCAGCAATTATGCCACGAGAGTCCATAATTTTTAACTTCTGCAAAAGTTGCATATCAAGAGGATTATCTTTATTATCAAAAAGGCTAATTATTTATATAAGCGGAATATAGCGATTGTATCAATTGAAGATTCACCCAGTTGTTTAAGTGTTAAAATTTCATCATATCTTCGGGGATGTGCGACTACGTTATAATACACAGCTTGAAACAATGTGGAGTATATTATTCCCGCAAACAATGGTAAAAGAAAAGCCAATCTCTCAACCCCATTTTGTATGTAAAAAATTCGAAGATTGGGAATTCCTACGAAATAATTAACTAACTCGTACCAAGAGACTTTTAATTTTTGATTTCGTATTTTATGAGACAGAAACAAAATAGCGTACATTGAAACATAATGTAGTAGGAAAAGTAGTAACCACTCTGGAGCAAACACGTCGAAAATGCTTTCCATAATGGGTATTGGTGAACTGTTTCTGACCATCACCAACAAATAATCATAATGAACTGGAGGATAAGCAACTCCACAATTCTTTTATGGTAATATTGTAGGGGCCGAGCATAATAATCTAGATCAGCCTCGTTCTTAATTAACTTCGACAAGGTCCCAGTAACTGTGCCATTTTCGTACAGAACACCTTCGTTTGCTCCATCATTTGACGGCACTCTAATCAATGTCGCATTAATATTTGCGACAACTGTTTTCATGAATTGGTCGTCTCTTACATTGACGTATTCCTCAACACTTTTGTTATCCTTTTTACGAAATGTGAAGGCAAATGCTGCTATTCGAATAGGAAATCCGAATAAGTTGTCAATACGTAAAGATTTTTCTGTCACATCATTTTGCTCAAAGTAGAATATTTTACCACTCGAGGAATCATCGTTTACAATAAACGGATTGTACCACATATATGTACCGTTTTTCACACACCTGTCTACAAGCAACACTTTAAGGACACGGTACGTACTCCAAATACTTTCGAACAGAGGTTGGTAGGTGTTCGCGTCTTCGTTTCCACACACCGTACCGTCGCCGGCCCTGGCACCACGACGAGGAAGCCGGCGCGAGGGTGGTAATGCAGGCGTCGTTGGAAGAAATCCAGGGTCCCGTTGACGCCGCTCGTCACCCACAGGTGCAGCTCACGCTCCGTGTGACTGCGGTGCGCTGCGTGGTGCTCGTCGTCCACCTCGCCGTGAGCTGATTCGCGAGTTAACACTATCACGCGCACCGCCACCACCGCTGACCGATGGATTTTGGCCGCCGCGACGTACGCCATGTCCAGTCGCGTTGCACTGGCGTTGTCCGTCGACACGGTCGCTGACGAGTGATAATCCAAAAACGACAACCACGCTGTTGAAATAGCATATTCGGGAAACGGAGTTCCTAGCAGCGCTTTGCGATCTCCAGACAAAGGTGATACCAGGGCGAATAAACACACGACAATGATGTTCATTCTTTGGGTGTTGGTGTAACTAATCCACAGATAACATCAGCCTTTAAACACACATTTATAAAGTAATAAATTCACAGGTAAATAAATAAAAAATTGAAAAAATCCAGTCGAAGTACGTTGTAGCTGAAGTCAAAGAAGCTCACATAAACACATAATATTCGCAAATTCCATGATGTCATAGCAGCTCACAAATCACATAATATTTGCAAATTGATATTAAAAAATACTGAAACGAGAGAAGCATGAGTTAGTGTTATCTTGAGTCCAGTTCAGTCTAAATAAGTATTGTTCTAAAATGTTTTCAAGTAATTTAAAAAAAAACCTGAGTCATCGTTAATATCGAAGTAATGCAACACAAATTCTATATCTTCATCCGCATGTAACCTAGGTCTCGTCATCACACAATCATCGCAAGCTGATGTCAAAGACTTCTAACAGCAGCGTTAGTGTGGTGATATCTAGAGGCCAACAGAATTGTTCAGTATTATTCAACAAACGGTATTGTTCTAATGTATTTGCATGTAATTTTTAGAAAACATACACAAAACACACTCATTTTCTGTGAAAAAGACTTTCCTGAGCTTCTAATGTATCTTTAAGTAAACATCAAAAATTACTGCACTAATCACTCAACTTCACCTAGAAGCCATAACTAACGGGACCTTCATCTTCACTGTCCCCTTTGTTTCTGGCTAGCGTTCACTGATGCACTGTTGGACTTCATCCCTTGACATGTTGACATCATTACACTCAGGGCTTCGTTCCCACTGTAATTATAGACGTTCGTACTAACATTGCATGTGGTATTTCGTGCTCCCCAGACGATGAGACGGGCACCATTGAGCACGCATCGTTGGTACACTTCGCATGTTTGTGTTGCTCTTAATCAGCTCAGTTATCTTTCCTTCACTGCTACACGCAAATATCCAAGTGTATTGACCCATCTCCTCTTCACTTTTCACTGTTTCATATTATCATTCATGAAGTTATTTAAATGTCCATGTTTTGAATGTTATCTTTGGTTTTTACATGTTCATACGGTTTTCATTTCACATATGGTTTCGTTTCCTAGAGTAGTTGAAGACCTTGGGGAAATAGCATGCCATGTCACATTTCTGATGAATTTGATATATTAGTGTATTTCGACGCCCCATAAATGTATTTAGATGTTGGGGTTTTATTTGAATGATTTGCTACAAGATGGCAGTTACATTCGTAAATTAATGTTCTTTATCCCTATATGTGGAATATATTGTCTGATCCTTTATTCCCCTGTTAGTGCCCGCAGGTTGTGGGCAATAACATGGCAACCCACGGGAGTGTCGTTTTGCAACAACAGCGATACTACCATCAATATTAAACAAAGCAAAAATATAATTTTCTTTAAAACATTGTTTTAAGAACCACTTGGCTTCACTCTCTCGAGAATCATATCCGAAGACGAAAACTTTCGATGCGTGAGAAATTTCTAAGGCACTATTCATAACTATTCTTTTCATTTGTAAATTGTGGGTTACCATGTTATTGCCGTCAACTCTTCAAATGATATTTCTGTCTGCGAATCTTTTAAGCCCTGAGGGATTATTGTGCTGCTTAGTTTTAGAGGGGAATCGGACTGGTTTAGTACCAATAGTTATACGCAGATAAAGAGCATTTAATTAAATACAATGGGTCATGTTAAAAATGCCCTTAAACTGTTATTTTCAGAGCATGCATTTTCTAGATATGAATGGATAAATAAAGAGACTTTGTACAATGTTATTTGTGGAATATCAACAAAACATTTTTGGGTTTTGTATTGTAATTGATTTTTTATACTCTATTCATTACTATTGATATTGTACATCGAAAATACCCTATATTTTAATTTAATTTCTTCTGTTTCTGGAAATTAATTGACGAAAACGCAATACAAGAAAATAATTTTCATTGTCCGTTCAATAAATATGTTTATAACTAGCATTATTTCGGAATATGAAATGAATTTCTAGAATTTGTATTACTTAAAGAGACAATGCAATGCAGTTCTATGCCAGTGAACGATGCTACCTACATATTACGAATAAAACTGTTTTCCTGTTGATACTTGTGTGAGAAACAAATATATCAGAAAAGCACGCAATGAGTAAGTACTCACTCACGAATAAAGGCATCTTTAAAGCACCACGGATCTGAGTTGTACATCTAAAGCGATAACACTCAAACGATAGTGGGTTGTTCCGTTGGCAACAGCACACAAGCCTGTGCTTCATCAAACACGAGGCGCGTTGAATTACATCGTTTCAGCAGTAAAGTAACGCGATGATGCCACATTTCGATCAGCGAGAACGTACAGAACACGCGGTGGTGCAGATTGAAAAACACCGCAATTTTCGATTCATTACTTGGTGAAATTCAGGCGCGGGACCGCCGCGGGGCGCCGCCGCACGCGTCCCGGGCGCGACAGGGGGGTGGGCGCGTGGGACGTGGCAAGGGATGAGGAGTGGGAGCAAGGGCTTGGGCGGAGCCTTGGGGTGGATAGGGTGAGACACGATGGGGAAGAGGGACACGTGGGGGCATGGTGAGGATACGGGCGACGCTGATGGGCGTGTGGGTGGGCGTGTGGGTGGGCGTGTGGGTGGGTGCGTGGAAGGAGGTGAGGGCAGAGGAGGAAGTGAGCGGGGACTTGGGCGGAACCGTAGGGCAGGGCGGGCGGTAAGGGCGGGTCTCGATAGGGACGAGGGACACGCGAGGGCGTGGGTGGGGCTTCGAGCGATGGGGATGGTGAGTGGGTGGACGCGTGGAAGGAGGCAAGGACAGAGGAGAGGGTGGGTGGAGGCTTGGGCGGAAACATGGAGCGGGTAGGGTGGTACGCGATGGGGAAGCGGGACACGTGGGGCGTGGGTGGGGCTTCGGGCGACGGGGATGGAGGTGACGTGGGGGTGAGCGCGTGGACGTTGGTAAGGGCAGAGGGCGCGTGGGCGTGTGGGGCGGGTAGGGCGTGCGCGGGGGCCCGAGTGGGACGATGGGGTGGGGATGAGGGCGCGTCCGTCTGCGGTCGGGCAGATTATTAGTTCCGCGCGGGCGATCGCTCTGTCGCGCGCTGATGGGCTTTGATGAAGCGCCGGCGCCTGGCCCCAACCCTTGCTCGCCATTTGCACCCCGCGATGGCGCTGCTGGACGCTTGTCTGGCCCGCCTGCACGTGCTCTTGTTCAGTGAGATTTGTCTGGTAAGAAATGATGAAGATGAAGGTTACTGATTAACTCATGTTTCAATTTATAATGATAAGTCTAATTAAAATATCTACTCGTTACGCATTTTAGTTTTCATACTTGTTTGAATTATAAATAGTTTCATGCGTATATAATATATTATGACTTAATTATAATGCACTCTTCTTAGTATTAGAACATTTTTGAATTACACATGATTGAGGAAATATACAAAAACACTGGTTTAACTATGAATTTCCAGAAAACAAAATCTACGCATGTTGAAAAAATAAAAGTAATACTGTACCAAGAAATGGAAATCACGGTAGAAGCTCGTCATGAATGTAAATATTTGGGAGGAATTATAAGCAAAGAAGGAGAGTCCAGGAAATATATTGTTACAAAGTTTCCACAAAGATGTCACGTAAATTAGAAAATTAACGGCAATGGTCTCCGGAAGAGAAATATCCAGGCCTTCAACGAAAATGCTGTTCCATGCTGTCTCCCAATGTGTAGCGCTATTCAGCTCAAAAACTGGGAATTGAGAAAAAGAGATAACTATGATGAGTCTACAGATTTATTTTTGAGAAGTGTATTACCTAAAATGAAAGGCATCAGAAATGAAATTATGTAAGCGAATACAGGTCAAAAATCAATTATAGATGAAATGGAAACACAACGGATAAAATGGTTTGGTAGTGTGAAAAGGCTCAATTACGAGAAATGGCCCAGAAAGTTTTATGGGTGATTGAAAGATTGCTAGATGAAAGAAAAGAAGTAGACCTAGAGATAAATGGCGGAATCAAATTTTAAGATACACAAAGAAGACGTCTAGAAGATAATGATTGGAATGATAGAGAGGAATGGAGATTCGAATGCGTGAGACGACCGCAAGTCCTGTGAAATCCTTCAAAAATAAGATACCATTCCCCGACGCGCTAGCACAAGTTTTCAACTCGTTGGTATCACTCCCCAGTGTTAATCTTATTATCATAAACGCCAGGTCCCCTCAACACTTACAATGTTCTTCACAATTGCACCTCATTAGATTCGTCGCCAGTAAGCATCGCAAAGGGTTAGAGATGACGCTCTGAATGTCAGAGGTGACGCTCTTACAAGCGTCACCTCTGACATTCACGGGAGTAATAAACGTCCACACTCCCTTAATTACCTTATCGAACTATTCCACTTCCTTCTGTTTATCCCTGTGCTTGCATGAGAGACCTATACGTCATTTCGCTGACTTGGAGTGTCAAGGATCACACCTCGATCTCCAGTACCTTCACTCAAATCATTTACGTCACTGCGTTTCCTGCACGAGCATTGCTCCTGGCGGTGTCCCGGGCGGCGCGCGGCGCCTGTGGCCGGTGACCTCTCCCCGCCCCCCCCCCCGCGCACCTGCCCGCAATCGCAGGCGCCTGCCTCCGTTTAATTATAACGGCGGCGGGCGCGCGTGGCCCCGACGCGCCGGCTGATTGATTAGGGCGCTATCGCCCAGCGACAGCCTCCGCGTCCGCCGACCCGCTGTGATTTGCATAGATTACAACGCCCGCACCGCCCTGTATCGGCCACCTCTAATGGCTCCTTTGGCTCCTTGGCCCCTTGTTTACGGGTCGCTACCGGGTCACGGCCCGCCCCCGCAGCCATCGCCTGACCGTCGGCATCTCCGGGCCAGTAAGTGACCACTGCGTTTCTTAATTTGCAGCCTCAGCAGGTGCAAAATATTTCGAGTGAAGCACCGCTTTGGCTGAGTTCATTCCTGGAATCGCTAAGCGATCATTCTTCACGAGAACTAATGAACATTGGGACTCTCAATGATGATAGCCAGGAACAGATGAAATCATAATTCATGATTTGAAAAGAAAACCAAATAAAAGAGACGAAAGAAGAGTCTGAACCAATTTATCGTGGTCACAAATTCCAAATAATGTTCCGGTCAAAAGCACTTAAAATAACGATTGCGATGTTTTTCAATTATGTTCCCGCCGGAAGATGACCCTGCAATAATTTGCCACTCCTAACTCGATCTTTGCTGTATTTCAAAAAAAACTATTATGTTGGTTACAGTACTTAATTAGGACTTTCTCCTATAATACTTTATTCCTGGGAATTTTTTATAGCTTTTCTAGTTGCATTCTAAGTAAGTCCGCACTATCCTTTGTAGTAAATTTTCAAATATTTTCTAAACAAAAAATAACACCTTCGGAGCTCTATACGTGTTCACTCACCGCAACGCTAATAATTCCTACCGAAGCCATTGGTTCTGCGGGTCCACAGCCAAATCTGCGAGGCGCCTCTCGATTTGTACACGCTCCCAAATGCTGCGGGACGCGAGGCGACCGCAGCGCGCAGTGGCGGCATTCGCTGCAGAGGCGTCGCGGCTGCTGGAGCTTTCTCCGGCGCGGCGTCCGCCTCTTGTGGGCGCCGCTGCCTTTGACACGCGACACGTAGCGTCGTTTGATGTATATTGCATTCAAATACAGTACCGCGTCCGCCTGACCGTCCTAGTGATTTTGGAGTAACGCAATATCCTGAGTCCCTTCGCGAGCTGATGATCCCTCTCTCCCTCTGAAAGGCGAGTCAACAAGTTCAACCGTCTACCCGCCGCGCTGTCGGGTGTTTGAGTGGTAAATATACCAGTAGTCGAGGGGGATCGTCAGTCGTTTCTCGTAGTGCAGTGGAACAGTTGTGGAACTCTCCGGTGAGATGATTTTTTATTCCCTCTGGCCGGAGATGTCGACACGTTGTGCTTGGTTGCGCTTCCGTTTGGTCGTCGTTTCGCCGCTCGGATCGTCGATTGGAGGGCGGAAGCAAGGGTGGGTGGCCGGGGATGGAGGCCGGGCGTTGTGAAACTGTTGCGGCCGGGTGGCATGCCTTCCGTTGTTTACCCTGCGGTGCGTTGTGCCGTAGCGGAGGCCCCACCTTCTCCACCCCCACCCCCACCCCCACCCCTATCCCCTCCCTCACAGCCACCGCCGCGCCGCGCCGCGCCGCGTGGCGCCTTCTCCGCCCGCAACGCCGATCGCGGTCGCGCCGCCGCAAGTGGCTTTCGGGCTGCGGAACCGCCGCTGCCGCCATGTGGCGCACGACGTACAAGGGTGTGGCCGCGTGGGCAAAGCAATTCGTGTCTCCAGTGATTGTTAAAGCGGATGTGCGACGCACCATACCCTGCGCGCGAGGCGTCAGAATCTCGATGACGTCTAATACCTTGATGGCGTCAGACGTCTTTATGGCTTCAGGCATCTCGATGGTGTCAGGCGTCTCGGCGGTGACAGACGTCTCGATGTCGTCAGACATCTCGATTGTGTCAAAAGTCTCGATAGGGTGAAACTTCTCGCTGGTGTCTCTATGACGCCAGGCGCCCCGATGTCGTCAGGCGTGTCGATAGCGTCGGGTTACCCTCAGGCCATCCGCCTTAATTCGCGCGGCAAGGATTGGGCGATAACCGCGCGACCGGAGGACGCCGTTTCTCCGCCAGCCGACCCGCGTCGGACGCCTTGCTGGGAGATGGGGCGCGGGTCGTCGCCGGCGCCTGGGCCTCCGACGCGCCGCGCCCAATTCTCGCCACCTTCTCCGCTCTCATCAACGATCTCCCTCAACCTTCTCAGCTAATGCGGTGACGCCCCCGCCGTCTCCGCCGCTGCCTGCGGCACCTCGTCGACGCCGCGCAGCCTCAACAGCCGCCGCTGCTTCCGCCTCCGCCTCCGCCGCGTTCAAGCGAAAACGCGCCCGCAGGCGTGGCAGGGCGCTCCGCCGCTACCGCCATCGCGCCATTACGCCGAGAAGCCGCAAGTGCACCAACTTGGGCCCCCGGGCGCGGCGGGGCGGTTGCCGAAATCAGGGAGAGCGAAGGGCGCGTCCTCGGAGGCAGGT
Source organism: Acheta domesticus (assembly GCA_031308135.1). Lineage (NCBI taxonomy): Eukaryota > Metazoa > Arthropoda > Insecta > Orthoptera > Gryllidae > Acheta > Acheta domesticus. The sequence continues at coordinate 231,623,578 of JAHLJT010009436.1, forward strand.
TGGAGGCAGTCACCCCTCCCCCGCCCACTGCTCGGTTACGACGACGCAGTCGCTTCCCTTTCTCTTCCCCGTCGTTCTTCTGCTCCCTTGGATGAGCTTCATATCTCCACATGAAATGCAATGAGAAAAGTCGCCCTGTTATTCTGCCTCACTGGAAGGTTCCGCGTAGCACTTGGCGAACTTCTGAAAGACCTTATCATGATAAGTGGAGGTTTCCTCAAGAAATTGCTAACAAGTCAATTTAAGGCTAATAACTACTCTAGAATAAATGCCAAAAATTAACTAAGAAAATGTTTACTTTTTCCTCTGTTAGGAATTCTTTTGATCTTATTAAAGGGTTAATTTGATTTGTATTGATAAATGTATCAATACTTCATGTGACCGAAACTACAAACGCGCGAAATTTGTGACGAATTATTTTTGTCATCTCGTGATTATTACTTTTAAAAATTGCAGACTTCTTTATCATTAGAACCAAAATTATTATAATTGATTTACCTTAACCTTTGCTTAATGTCATTAACTAAAATAATGTCCTATTCCGCGTTTTTATGTTATAAAATGATCAAATAAAATGCCTTTTCTTACAAAATATCTACTTACCTCTTTTGTATTCCATACTATCTACGATCCCAGCACACAAAGGAACGTATTGGTACGATCAAAAGTTTTGTGCTTTGATGCGAGCAGACGTTATCAAAAAGTCCCAAAGCGCTGTCAGCTCCGAGCCTCAATCAAGATCTCGCATATGTAGCTGCCTTGAGACTGGTTGCTGCGTTGCCTGTATTCTGTACGATACATTCTTGAGCAGGAGGAACCGCTTTCTGAGGCGACTGCCTTTGAAGTCGACATTCCCTCGGGGAGCCCGCAACCGACAGCGTTGTGAAGAATGTTGAGAACGAAGCACTCATTGTGCGTGTATCATCGTCCTCGAGAAAATTCTGAGGGGAGAGATTTGAAGACTTTCTTATTTGCTGCGTCGTCGTACGTTTTGTAGAAGTCTTAAGTATAACTCTGTTAGTTGAATATTTGATGTTAAGTTTGACTATTTGCAGACATTCTTCCATCACAGCAAATATTTTAATTTTCACCAAGTTTTTAGTTATTACTTGGTGTAGCATTATCAATACTTATTGCTCATTGTGATTTTGGTGTCGTGAGGACAGAAGGTGGGAGAGAGTATGTGACGGGAGAAGCACGAACACCTGGTTGGCTATTAACAGTGGTTTATTATAAGCCCTGGTTGCAAGTACACTGTCACATCCTAACAGAGGCTACGCAGTCCAGCGCTTCAGCCGGTCGTTGCCATGAGGAGGGTGAGGGAGAGGTGGTAGGCAGCGGCGGCGGCGGCGGCGGCAAAGGCGGTAGTAAAGGCAGATAGGCTGGCGGTCGTTCGCTCGGTTCGGCGTTGCGTCAACCCGAGGGCAGCCGTAGAATGGGGACGCCGACGATCACTACCATGCTCACGAAGAGCGGTAAACAAGCGACAAACTCGGTGGCTATACGCCGCCTTTATTTACTGCCGGGCCAGTCCATCCCTACTGCAGCGGGGGTGGCGTTGGCCTCGTTCAGGTCACTCACAGAAGTGTGCGGGGTGGGGAGCGGTCAGCCTGCACATTCTGGAAGCCATGCCTGCTCGGCCCGGGCGGAGTGAAAGCGGAAGCCTTGGGCCCAGGGCGACGTCGCTTCAGCACATTGGCAAAAGGACTATCTTGTGCCCTACATTTATGATTGGCGAAGTTTTTTCTGATATTGAAATTCTTTCGAGAATTTTTTGGGAAGATTGAGGTCTCGTACATATAGTGCAAAGAATATTAAACTATGAAAGCTCTATTAAACATACATTATTAATGCTGGTAACAAAGTTATTAATTTAATAATGACATTTCCTAACCTCAATCTTTTCGAACATAGTACAGCTTCGTGAGAATTTCCCAGAACGTTGTACTATTTTTTTGTGTTAGCTCCACTTCAAACACACAACCAACGGGAGAATTTGAAATTCCAAGTGGTTAACAGCATCTGCTCTAGGCGTCTCGAGTACTCTCCAACCCAGAAGACAACACAGCGACTTCGGCGGCGGCGTTTTCCTCCAACAACCGACGACGCAACGCGATAACAGCGCTCTCAAGCGTCGCAGAAGCGAATTAGCCGGTCTCACGACGCTAGCCTGCGCGCGCCACCTGGGGCCTCTCTAATTGCGTTGGTGGCGACCTGCCGCTCGCAATTGGTACCGCCGGCGCTTGCGAGGCGAGGGCGATGCGGGTTCTCGAGGATGCATCCGCTGCTGTGGCCGACGGAGGTGTAATACGCGCACGTTTTCTTGAGCCCCGAAAAACCCACCCCCACTCCTTTATTAACAATGGGCGAATCTACATACACACACACACACACATATATATATATATATGTATATATATTTATATATAAATAAATATATAAGGGAATGTGCGTATGTCTGTCGCATATAGACGCAAAAATTACTTGACCGATTTCGGTGAAATTTTCGCGCTTTGTTCTTGTTAGTATCGGGAGTATGTGAAGAGTGGTTTGAATTAAATCACACACTTGGGGACGTTGGTTTTGCAAAGTTAATTGACAATGCAAGCTGTACTTCACTCTCAGAGGAACTTCCTTTAAGTGCGATTTACACGCCTCGTTTCGACTCATAATATCGAGTTACATCGAAGTTGCGATCTAGAAAGCAGGAAGTCTGAACCAAATGCTGGCGGTGCACGCCGTCATTCGAATATTTAATTTTAAAATGTGTTGTAATACAGTAAAGTGTAGTTTACACGTTGTTAAAATGTAGTTAATTCGTAGTTAAAGTCTAGTCAATTCATAGTTAATCTTCATTGAATAAATTGAGTTTGAACTTATGTTTATTTAACACACTGCTATTACGAAGCAGTAATGACGAATGAATGATAGCAACGAGCGTTGTTGACAGAATCTGATGACAAGAAATGTTCACTACCGTGTAACAGAAGCTATTTCGCATTGGAAAACGAGCTACAGATTTGAATATAATAGTCCTGTCGTCAATATAACCAAACCACCCACTCCTCTCGCATCTAGCGAATTGAGGACCCAAGAAAACATGCGCGGATAATAACGGTGGATGAAGACCGTCTCGCTAGAATTAAGGAATTTCGTAGCTTACAGTAAAGTGAAAGGAAGTTTGTAGATCAGATAATGCCACTCGTGGTGAGCCTACATTTGATGAAGAGAATATTGGTGTAGTAGATATGCGAAGAAGTTTGTATTACCGAATGCCTCTTACGCAGTATCTGATGTATTTCTTTGCCAATAGCTATTACATCCCCCTCCACACTACTTGCATTAGGCTTTTAGGTGAGGGATCGGGGTGAAAACATTTTCTTTACACCTTTATTGTGGTATCTTTAACTTTTTTAATAAACTCGTTATCTAAGAAAGGTGAGTTAAATAGTGTGTATTAAATAGTAATATGTGAAAGAGATCACATATTTGTAATTATGTATGATGTCACAAGATTTATGACGTAATATAAGGAAAGTATGGTTTATGAACTAAACAATGCACTCAACACATATCTCTTTAATCAAATATATCACTGTATCTTCGTAAGTATTTTCAATTCTTTATTAAATTTCACAACAACAAACAGAACTGCAAATGAGATAATGATCTGGAATCACACTCTAGAATACGAGGAACTTTACAATTGGAACTGCAAACATGTTCACTCCCTCCCACCTCAAAACACACCTCTCTGCTACTTTTAATCGTTCACAACACGTACATGGGTTTTGTACTTGCATATCATCATAACAATCTTCGCTGCCAAAGTAAATTGCCATCATCAAAGTCTCCATAAGTTCTCTTATCTGCACTACGACGCATTTATTACCTTCGTGACAGCTTACGGGCTATCACCAAAGCTGTCCTAACACACAACATAAATGTAACTACCCCAATCATCTACTCACTTGGGAGAGACTCTTCGCAATAACATATAATGGTTCGGCTCTCTGCTAAAGAAAGAATAATAGTAAATGAATACACTTTGTATTTTATTGCTCCCAACGACCTGATCTGCACATCCAGATTTGCATTGTTGTACCCAAGGACATTTATTACATTTAAGTCAAGTTATTACGTTTATGTAAGAGTTATCAAATCAGCGAAATCACGCTTTTGTAATGCCAATCCATTTATTTGCGTGTAATTTCTGCGTTTGGATGTTCATGTCACCTTTCGATACCCCCTCCCCTCTGTCAAGAAACTGACTATTTCGCGTGCTCCTTACGTTAACCCTTAATTTTCATTGCAAGAGTTAAGTTACTTGTGAATAAGCAAGTTTGCATTACTTTTATGAGTAAATTTTAAATATAAATAATTTTACTTCGTTAATAGATTATGTAATGTAATTTTGAATGCATTGAGTTGCCTAGGTATATTTCCTTCTATCAGCTGTTTTTGGAACAATAAATTGTAGTGGCTCGTTTTTTTCGTTATCTCCAACTATTGACTCTGGCATCGCCTGTTATCTTCATTTGTTAAAATATCAGTAGCAATCTTCCAGCCTTGACATCTCCGAATTGGGAGAACATGGGTCGTTGCCAGCAACTAGAGATGGTAAAGAGAAGAAATGACCCATCTAAATAGTTTCCACTATTTTACAATCTCCTCTGTTTAACGGCAATGATATTATTATTCCTGTTTTTCCTATCAGCATCACATTTTTTGCCGGAGGGAACTCTCAGCTTGCCGACGATTCTCGAAGATTTTCTGAATCAATGACCATAGCCAGAGATAAGCGTACGGCTCCAAGGGTACACTTAGACCTCACAGAGAACGAGCGACCATTACCAGACCATTTTTGGAGCAGACCATTTTCGAAACCACTATTCCAGGGATTCCATGTACAGACCATTTTGGAAATCACTATTCCAAGGGATTTGAGGTAAGTTATTAGTACCTCTCTCAGTTGGATGGGAAAAAAGATGGGATAGGCAAATAAAGACAGTGCGCTGTCCGTGGCCCGTATTCTAAGTTGTAGCTCCAAATTTGCCTGGAAATTATCAAGAAAATCACTTATAAGAGCAATCGCTCCATGAGTTCGATTCCAATAAACTCATTGATGTTAAAAACATGAAGTAAATAATAACTGATATACCACCTTATACATCAAGTAAGTTTTCGGGCAACATGCTGTGATCGAACTTGCGACCTCGCAATCACTGCTGTGTTCCATCCCCATACGTTGTCAATACGCTCACCGCTACAGAAATTGTTGGCATAACACATTACTTCCTTTCCACCATCGGTGCCATTTCCACTGTTCTTGCTACCGTTGTTTCGTTGATTATTTTGCTACCGTTGTTTCTTTGACTATTTTACTACCGTTGCTTCATTATCTGGCGATTATTTTGGGAGCCCACCAACTGGTATGGTCATTAGCCCCATAAGTGTGGTCCATGTAATATTCTTGGAGATTGCTGTGTTTCTCCTCCGCTAGATCTTTTTAGTTTAGCTAGATCTAGACAGTAGTTTTCCTTTCCAGGTATTTCCCCTAGGGGAACACTGTCTCAGCCGGGGCATGCCCTAATCTTCTATCTAGTCCCCCGGGAAGATGTATGGGAGTGTGAGAGAGAAAGGTAAGATAGCGCGCAGTCCGTGGCCAGTTTGTTACGTCTGCTCTGGCAGTCGCCTGGTGCTGACAGGAGAAACCACGGAAAACTACTATTGAGCATCCGGTCACTAGAGCTCTCCTCCAAACAGCAGATGAATTCGTCCTAGCCGTCTTGCTAGGGTCGAAAGTCCGCCACCATCGGGAGTCGAACCCTAGAACCTCCTGGTCGAAATCGCTGCATTAGCAACAGCTGCTGCCGTGCGCAGCAATTGCACGACGGTGGGGCAACGATAGCGCGGCGTGGCGGAGCGGTTGCGTGGCTGTGGCGCGACGGTGGCGCGGCGGTGGCGACACGGTGGTGCGATGGTGGCGCGGCGGTGGCGACACGGTGGCGCGGTGGTGGCGCGGCGATGGCACGGCGTTGGCGCGGTGGCGGCGCGGCGGTGCCGCAATAGTGGCGCGGCGGTGGCACGGCACGGCTCGGAGCAGCGGCGTTCGGGCGCGTCGCGATTATCGCCCGGCGCGGCGGACCTTGGGCGCGGAAAGCCATTGTATTAACAGGAACTCTGTGTGGATTACGCTCGACTTCACCGTTCCGGGAGCGGCTTTGTGCGTGGCAACGCGCTCGCGCACGCAGCTGCTCAATGGAATTGCCCGGCGTTGGGGTGGTTCTTGGACCAGGCAACGCCAGGCGTTGCGCCGGACGGCGAGGAAGGTGTGGAGGAGTTTGCTCTTGTTTGCCCTAAACGTTAAACGTTCTGAGCAAACTATGCACGTTACGCCGTTCCAAACTGTGCCCGAATAAATGAGTGCACTGTAGTTAGTTTTGATCGTTAATGGAAAAATGATTATGAGGTGCGATGAATTTTTGTTGTCGATGTAGCAATGGCGCAAAGACCTAATTTTAAGAAAAATAATTTTGTAATTATTTTCCATTTTGTGTTGTGTCTTAGTGTTTCTTGTATACATGATATCGGAAATTGTTTTCCACAGAAAAGATTAGAAATTTTCTGAACTTGGCTGTGGAATTATCTTCAAATATGCTTTTGACCACTACTACACGCAAAATACATGAGTACCCCAAAACAAACAAGCTAGTAGTTTCCGCTGGGAGCGATTACGCATTTCGAATTGTTTCATTATTACTTGTGTAATTGTTCTTCGTGTCTTTTGTATATAATACGCACATTGTGTATGCATATTTCATCTTGGTCTTCCAAAGCATTTATAATGCCGCAAGACCATGCTTCACATCTTCCACAGCCAACAAAACGTCAATTTGTAGAATATTAATCTCATGCCTCCCCCTGAAAATTGAGATTTTACTTACGTAATTGTTTCATACGTTCGTTTTACTCACACTTACTTTGTCGATAGAATTTATTTTTTTAATAATTATTTAAAAATGCAAATGACCTGTCGGTTTTTATTTAGTTGACCGCTATTTCGTACACTTCACCTTTCTCTTCTAGGATTTTTCCGCTCTAACCTCTCGAAATGAAACAAATCTCGAAATAGTTGTACGTTTCCTGTCAGTTAAGTATCATGACATTTCATGAGTTTCCTTCCACTCCATGTCCACGTCCTCTTAAACCTTGTCGTCTAACACATATTCGAGGGACTCGGATGTGCTGCCGTTGCTTCAACAGGCGAGCGCGGTCGTTTCACATTGAAATGGAATATCCTGAGCTTGAAAGTAGGTTAATTAATCTTGTCTATAAAATCTGCATGCTTGCTTAAACGGGGTAAAAAATGTGATGTGCAATATTTAATCCTTACCGCTGGAGAGTTGTTTCTGGAGTTATATGCGTTGAAGGAAACCTGTTTTATTTGTATTGCTCTCATTAAATCACAAGTAATTAATTGTTAATTGGGATCGCGGTCATTTGCGGAATTGTGTTGATTTTGTGAGTTGACGATTGTTGTATTCCATATTCTCATTAATTAATTCATGAAGATATACGTTTGATATATGAATTTGATTTAATTATGTTCACATTATATCTGGGTGTGGTCGCCATTCAGATAATAGTTTAATTATTGGAAAATGTTTTACAAAAAACGTTTTTTACGAAAGCTATGAATAAGGTTTGCTCTGTTGTTTCACATTTGTATTAGTGATTGTGGTATTCGAGTAAAATATCCTAAATAATATTTTGACCTGCATTTCATATGCCCCATTATTTGAAAAGTGTGGTAAAATCTGAACTTTTATCGATCAAACGTTCTATCAAAACGAAACTACGACCAGTCGAAACGTTCGACTACATTTTCAATAGAAAGCCCTGGAGGTATGAAAGATGAGATGATGACGATGATAATGAGGGGTGAAAAGACGGCATACACGTATAGACATAGACAAACACACCCATGCACAAGGCGGACCGAGAACCCGCGACCCTGCGGACCGAGATCGCAACTGCACTACTGTTTTAGCGATCATGGACACGGGGTTTCCGCGGCGGCATTTTCCCGTTTGTTATTTCACACTTTTCTTCTGAAAATACAAGCATAATATTGTCAAGTGTATGTACATCTTTCATTATCCATCATTTTCATAACGATACACAGTGTGTAATTTTGACGATCTAGGAGGAAAAATTAATAACTCTCTTTGAAATTAATTTCTCGTAGTTTTAGGTCTGTTGTGTAAATAATGTCCAAATAAACAAATATGCTCGAAAAAACTTCAAAATTCCTAAATATTTTACAAAATATTTTGAAAAAATGTAATACTTTATTTAGCCCTCATGACAGTATACGTTTTTCAAACGTTGCATTTGTTTAACTCTATTGGACATAATATTTGAATTTTACAAAACATACTATGCAAGAAAAATAAAATGAAAGTATACAAAAATAAAAAGCCGAAAATGAAAAAATAAAAACAAAAATAAAGTGAGGGAATGAACAACAAATATTTACAAATTAGCTTGAAACACTACTCTCGTATAATTCTGATGGTGATTCTTCTAAATATGCCGCCTCTTTTTTGCCTTATTCCTTGATCCTTATTCCCTGATTGCCTTATTCCTTGACACGAAAAGTCCATGTTTCACTTTTTTGGGTGCAGTTGTAGTTCTGGCGCATATGCTCGATCTGAGGTAATAAGCAGCCGGTGGAGCAAATTCATATTTGCGTTTGCTCTTGATGTTTTTCTAGTTCTTTTTCGTCACTTTCGCTTTATTTTCTTCTCCTCTAACTTGCCATGTTCGTATTTTTGAACGATATGAAATGTGCAAAAATGCACTCAAAATCATTACTTTGTTGGCGTATGTGTACATACTGGCGGGTTGAAATATTAATAGCAAGCACCAAAGCAAGTTGACAATGATACAGGCTTTTGAAGAATGGATCTTCGAGCTTTGTTAATTGTAGTTCTCCTATTGGAAGAGGCTTCACAGAGCTCCTTATCTATATCTGCCGCATACCTTTTTGTCATACTTCCTTAGTTTGATTTCAATAGCTATGGATAACTTTTCTGAGCTAGTAGTGTCTACAAAAGGTTTCAATTGTATGGTTTTAGCTTTAATCCCACAGTACCTGAAGGACTCATTAGGTCTTCTAGCTCTATTAATTTTTACATTTATTTGTGATGGACCTGGGACTGATTTAATCAGGAAGGATAAGAGTTTCTTGTAGCCAGGATGAATTATATTTCAAGAATGACTCTTTACTTCTTACGAAGTTTTGCAATCCGGTTTCAACTTTTTGACAAATACATCTAACGTAAGACTTAATTTTGTCCAAAAATGCTTTTTGAGGTTCTATAATTCCTAATTCACGTAAGAAAACATATAATACAGCTTCAGATCTCTTATCAATTGAATTTTTTACTCATATACCAAATAACAATCTGCGGGCAACTTGAAGACTTACAGAAAGTAAAAATGTATATATAATTCAGATAAGCAGGTATAAGCAGCTAGTCTTTTCAGGATTAAGAACCCAAAAGTACTAGTTTTAAAATGTATATGGCCCGAAAGGTGTATAATGGTGTATAACACACTAAAACTCTAATTGAATTTAGAGAACGTGTAATACATTCAATATAAATCGCTCATCTATTCCACTAACGTTCTTAGGCACATCAAAAATAAATACTTAAATTTTATCTACATAAAAATAATCGTAAAAGCATGTACATTACTAATAGTAAACCCACAAATCACAGAATGAGACGAGTAGTGTATTCCTACCAAGAGAACTTTACGGACTGAAAAGGGCCATTCAGAGCTGAACGCTGGAGGAGCGGCGATGGACGTCTTTGTACATGCACCATGGGGTCCTTGTGACCTTCAAGACAAAAATAGCAACGTTTCCACATAGTTCAGACATACTACTACACAGAAATATAACAATTTTACTATTTCAGTTCAGTCGAAAATTGAATTTTTTCCAGCTAGTTGGCCAAAATTACACACTGTGCGATGTCTCGATGTCGATCGAACTCCAGTTTTCTAAAATCTAAAGAATCTATCAACTATAGTTATTTAATACTATTTGTCGTGTTGTTTGTCGCTTTCAGTAGAAATGTTTTATTATTTATGAGACTGAGAAACAGCAATGCTTTCTGGTAAAAAATACGAATATACTTGCATTGTTGCAGTGTCTATTGTCTACTATTTTATGGAATTCTACCCTTTTTCCAGCTCAATCTATCGCCAAGTTGAACTATAGACTGTTTCTTGTAAATTGTTGAGTTTATGAAAGTTCCAAATGATTATAGACAGTCTTAATGATAACAAACATTTATTATTTTGCCTTCAATTTATTATTTTTTTAGTGTAATGTATTTAAAAATTAATGCAAGTTAGTAAATATTTAAAGATTTGATATTTTGTAATTTTATTATTTTATCTTATAGATTATGACATTGTATTATAATTAAAGGCCTGATGATGGAGACACATATAGTCTCCGAAACGTTGCCAAGATAATAAATATATGTTATCATTAAGATTGTCTATAATCATTTGGAACTTTCATAAACTCATCAATCTATCGCCGCCCAAAGTACATTTTTTGATATTTTCTTAATCTTTTGGTTTCCTAATAGAATAGTAATATTATTTTAAGAATATTAAAGAACAGTTAAACCTCGTCCTAAATGGAAATTTTCTTTGAAAAAATTACATTTTTGTAAGTTTTGAAAAACCAAGGAATAGAGCAATATGGCGTTTATGTCATCTCATAGAGTACATTAGGCACTATCGCTACCAAAAGTTTAAAGAAAAAAATTTGGAACCGTTTTTGAGAAAGTCTTGTTTATGTTATTTTTTTAAATGCACATATTTCACGCAATATTGCGCGAAAACTACTACAATTTTCAAAAAAAAGTGCATGACCTTAACGAACAAACTCTCTATGATGAACAAATTTTATTTGAAGGAAAAATCTGTTTCAGTTTTGTAGTAGGTAGAAGACGCCGAAAATAATTCAAAACGTTGCAACATTCGAAAATTCAGACTAAAACTGCAATGTCTTCTCTGCAATTTGACGACAAAAAATCTGAAATCAGAAATGTAGTATTTGAGAAAATGAATTTTGAAAAAAAATCATTTTCTACTTGTTTTTTTATATGGCTTTATTAATGCCCTTATAATTAAGTTTATCGTTTTAAACCTTCAAAGTGGCAGTTTTATTACCTTAGAGTTTTATACCCTTTGAAATTCATGCAAAATATGACCTTTCATAATTTTCAAAATAAAGTTAATAGAAGTAAAATTTAATGCCATGAAGACCATTTGCAGTGTTGTTTCATCTTTAGAAAGCGATTTACAAAGGTTCAGTCCAATCGGAAGATGCTCGGGAAATTTTGGCTAATTTGACACGTAATGACCCAATAACAACAACAACAACAATAATAATAATAATAATAATAATAATAATTCCATAAAAGTTATCAGATGTCTGTTTGAATTGGTTGTGAGAAATTAACATGTAAAGGTACTGAATTTTCAAGAAGAATTAATTTTACCTTAATAAATGCGGTGTCTACACATCTTTTGGAAATTATTGTAAAACAAATTACTAAGAATTTAAATCACCATGATTTCCTTCTAAAATAATTCATTCAATTTTCCCTATAACATTAGGGGGTGTTTTCCATAGCTTGGACACATAAGGAGAATAATTATATTCGTTGAACAAAGCCAGATTATGCGCGAAACATTTATCGCTTTTCGGAAGAGAAATTCCCATCGTCAGGAACAACTTGGCGCGGCGTCTGAAATCCACTTCTCCGCATTGCACGCTGCGCGGCCGTCACTCAGGGTCGTTTTGATCTGCAGACGCTCTCTTCCTCCTTCCGACTCCGCTCCCGTTTTTCCACTCCGCCGTATTTTAATCATCTTGGTTCCCCAGCTGTTGGCGCGCTCCCATTTTCATCTCACATTTATTTCCTGTAGCTCTCCCGGCCTCCATTCTCATCACGTGTCAGCCGCGTCTCAGCGCCAAGAGGCGTTTCATCGGCAAAGACGCCGCTCTCAATGCACCACCTTCCACTTGTCGCTGCTGCCTTGTGAGGAAAAAAATGTGCCTTTGTGAAGCTGATTTTCGCGTTCAGAAGTTTTCGCTTTTCTGCGCGTTTTATTCTTTGGTTTACAGTTGTTTTTTTTCAATTATTCGATCTGTTTTGCTTGATCAAATTATGTTCTTTGTGTATTTAAAATAATTTCATGAACTGTTTGCATCTACGAATCTCGTAATTACCCATTTCAACGATGTAGATTGACGGTGCCATCAGAATGACATTAAAAGAAAGACTCAGTGAACTATTTTTATTACTTTCTTCCCTTACCTCGACATACCATTACAGAGCTTATTTTCTCGCCTAGCATATTTCAGAGCTTCACATGATAAATGAACACTCATAAAATTTTAAACGTTTACTTTAATTGTGATTTCATTAATACAATTTTTTAAATTAATATTTCAACTATAATTGTGATGTCAAAGTGACTGATGAAATAGTTGAACTTAGCGTGCTTTATCAACACCATTTTCTCGCTTAAATCTTTCTAGACAGTTCGTAAGGGGTAGCGTTGTAATTAAAACGTTCCTTTCTTCTTTTAGCTAACCAGAACGTCGTGGTAAGACGCCTAGTATTACGAGCTCATAGCTTACTTTCAAAGGTTCAGAGTGATATCTATTAACTATTGTTCAGGGAAAAGAATTGTAGTGTAAAGACATTCCATTAAAGGAGAAACGCGTCCCCTATCAAAATTCTGTTCCAAATTGAAGCAATAACATGGATAGCAGTAATATTTTATCGTTATTTTCTTGAAATCGTTATATTTCCTGAACTCTTTTGGTTTATATATTCGCCTTAAATTTTCCTTCAATTTACAAGAAGAAAATTTATAACTGCTACTCTGAGATTATTCAATTCAAACACTGAAATATTGGTATTGATACAGAACAGGTCTAGTCTTAAAAAATGCTTCGTGGAGTACTTCTGTAGTGCGCTGATGGAAATCAGAAAACATGATTCTGGAATCATTGTTTGAAGAATTCTTGCTCATTAGAACTTGTAGAAGTTACTTAATAATTTATGTAATTCCTCAAACATAATATCTCATAATACTTTTAATACATATAATCGTAATCTTTGTCTAAACGTGAAAGAATCGTAAGAAAGTACCGTACAATAAATTTTTCAAGTAGTAACCTGGGTATTTACAACACTTTATCATACGGATATTTTTTACATTAATACTCCTTGTAAATAGCAACGTGAAAAACGCACGAATGCATGTTTCTGTTAACAGAATTGCAACATAAATAACAACAATATGTCCGCAGTAAAAGCTAAGTAGGATTTTTGTTTCATATTGTGTTTATAGTAAAAAATTTCTGTTGGATATTGTGTTTACAGTTTCTGAAGCTTTAAAAAGCAAAACTATTGAAAATTAATCGCACGAACACAAAGAGAAATACAACAAAAGAACATGAAAACCATCCAGGAACTGAGCGTGAGAAACCTCTTACCTTCTCTCAGCGACGGATTTTCTTTTCAGCTCATGAGAGGACAATTGAAGAAATAGGTTCCATCTGAAGAGAAGTAAAGACAAGTTTTTCTAACGAAGAATTCATCTTTTATTTTATTTCTCCGGTCTCAGCGCGTATCGCCGAGAAGCAGAGTAAGAAGTTCATACAAAACGACACGAACGTGAATGCTGGGTATATAAGCCCACTAAATACTGCGTCCCGCACCAACCACTCCTAGACCTTTGCTACTATCAAAACCTTTCCATGCAAATCGTAACCGCTGATTTTTTTTCTTGAATAAAGGATACAGAAGGAAGAAAGGTAGATTAAAGCTCGGAGTAACTGATAAAATATATATAAGACATATACCAGATCAACTTTATTAAAGTAAATACAAATTTACTGTGGATATTAATAATCTTAATAATAAGTAACGTGTTGATTGCTTCAAAATATCAAATTGGTGTTTGTGAAATAACAAATGAAATTACTTGCGTTTAAGTAAATATTCTTCATTCGAAAATGTACTGTGCGGTGATGGACCCTAATGTCATTGCCCCACTTAGGATCTTCCTAATTCTTCAGTTTTAATTACGCACTAATGTAATCGGCACCGTTTGCCTCACGGTCAACGGTTTTGCCTCATGGCCAACTTCCCCTAACTCCCAACAGAATCATTATATTCTTGGCTGTCCGGGAGCCTACGAATCTTCCCAACAGAGTCGTCTACTTCGTCGTCACCGCAATCTTCTGGAGGCTCATCGCTTCCGCGCACGAGCCTGCTTTTCCTCCCTTCCCCCCGCGCCGTCCTCTATCTCAACCGTCAACTTGTCCCTCCCCCCTTCCTCGCTCCAAATTCCCGTAACTCCCGTCGTCCTCAACAAAACCCGTCCCCCTCCGCCCATCACTTCCACGGTCTCAGCCTGCCGGCCTCCCCGTCCGCAGGCAGCGCGCGGGGTAGGAGAACTCGTGCACCAGTCGGGGCCCGACAGCTCCAATGGAACCGTGGACAGTGGTAGCTGGGGGAGAACAAGGGACGACGCGACGGATAGGCGACTTCAGGCGGGCTCGACCGCGGCGGCGCGGCGCGGCGCGGCGCGTCGCGGTGAGGAGCGGTGTGGTGCTCGGGCGACGAAACTCCTCCCTTTTGAGCGGCGAGAGTGCCGCGCGTCTCGCCCTGGGAAGTTGCTCCCAGCCCCTGCGCGGAATGATGGACGCGACGCGCTCCGTCCCCCTCGAAAATGAATTAAACATACGCCCTCCTGAGTGGCAGCGGATTAGGAATTACGTTTGCTCCAGTGGGCACTTCTCTAGAGAGTTCAGCGAAACGGAAAAATGTTTGTGGATGGTTATATTCTGGTTGGATGTCACGATGTCAAGTAAATATGTTATAAATTAAGCCCATGTAAACAATTGGAAAGATAGAAACAAAAATCATATGTGAATGCAAATAAAATTACGGAAATTTTATTCGTGAAGAAAATAATGATCACATAATTGCAGTAATAAGTGATACACTATAAGTTACAATTATTTCTGAAGATATTGTAATAAAAAATGTTTCTATTGATATAAAATAGATAGACACACCAACGTTAAAATGATTCGAATTTTTTAAATTCATAATATGCTTTCCAATAAATATCCACATATTAACTTGAGATAATGATGAATTGCAACTTATTAATTATTATTGATATTAAATAATAAATGATAAGGCACACAATAGATCCGTTAAATACCTGTAATCACGAGAAAGACAGAAATATATTGTATGTACAAAATCGTTTGGAAATGAAATTACGTCAACGCAGCACTTAATAAATTCTGACGTTTGCCATACCTGAGAGGAGAGATAACGTGGCATTGCAACACTAAATTTGAAGAATATTCTTGTGGATTTTTCTTATAGTATTACGTTAATGAAACAACTAATGTGTGACAAAAGTACAATAATTTTCAACGTTTAGTTTAGCATTTAATGTCAGAAAATTTGACGCAATAAATTAGTGTAGCATGCAGCTCGTTCAGGCTTTTGTCACATTCTACTGTTAAACATAGTTCTCATATATTTTCCTTGCAAAGAGTGTGGTCGCATTGAATTACAACAATCGCCTTCCTAGCGCAGATCTATTTCGTTGCAACTCTCATTTGTTTCCTTTGTTTTCGGCGCATTGGCTGAGCCACTCTCCTTCTCCGAGTGAGTCGAGCAATTATTGTCGGTCTCTTGAGTCCTTGGTTCCTGAGGAATTTTCATGCTCGGTAATCCTATTCATATCTACATAATACTCAATGAGTCAACGATGCAATATTTTCAGTGGCGAGGCTCAGGCCATGAGTCCTGCTCTTCCGCTTGACCACACAAATTCCGACACGTTCATTTCACCGTTTGGCAGAGAAACGAGGTATCACTCGGACGACGAAACAGGTTATTTGAATATTGCTCAGATGCTTCGTATCGACTTTTACATACAGTAAATCTACAGCATGGGACAGTCGGCTTTACTTCCTCTCTGAAGGAAAGCGTACGAAGGATTGTTTCGTTCTTAAAGACACACAGCCTCGATCGGGTTTGAATATGCGAACTTGGTTATAACAGTCCGATACGTTAACCGTTTTACCGAAGGGTAAAGTACCAAATCTACGGTACTTTACCCTTTAATACTCTCACCTTCACGCAACTATTCACTGCACGCGACCCGATTCTCCCTTCGGCATACTGCACCCGCCCTCACACCACTCGTCCTTTTGCCCGTGCTTTCTTTTCAGCGTGCTTGTCCGTCCACTGTCTTAATGCCTCATACCCTCCCCCCACTACAATCGCCCAACCAGCCACTTTGTTTATTGCATGGCAGCGAGCAAGCTCGGTTTTGTCAGTCACCTTCACAAATCCCTAGCTCATCCCATCCTCATCTCCGCCTCCTCTTCATCCTTCCCCTGCAGGCTACCCCGCGCCCGTCTTTCCAACCGCGACCGCCCTGTGGCCGCCGCGGCTGTCTGCGCCATTCATATCCCACCATTCACGAGTAATGATGCGCGATAGTCTCGGCTCTGGAGTTCAACCTGACCCCCCACCACCACCACACGTAAAAGCTCCTTATGTGTTTATCCCTTCCACGGTCCTCGACCACCTCCGCCTCCTGGCCGCTGGCTGCCGTTGCATCCCTTTTGATGTGCGCTCCCCATTCCTTTAACAGGCTTCCTTCTATCAGGTAACGGCATTTCTGTACGCTGTAACCAAGGTTTCTGAACGAGCCCTAAGCGGCTTTGGCGTCCGCGAGTTAAGTATCTCCACTGCAGGAAGGTTTCAAGGTAGAGATGCGGTCGCAGGTTCGGACCGCTATGCCATGCAGATCCACCAGGAGGCGTATACGAATGACAGACAGAATGAATTCAATTACATTTATTCCTCGCAGAGCGCAGTTACACGTCTGGAGCTATAGTGAGCTGGCCACTCCTAGCTCCAGGGTTATTTATTAGTTTTTAGTGGGGGAAGATGTCCCGTGGTGGGGGCGCCTTCCGCACTGGTCACGTGGGTCCGGGCCAGCGCCAGGGTGCAGAGGTCGGACGCCGGTCAGGCGTCGTTTGGGGTGAGCTGGCACAAGGGTGCAGGGTCCAAGACCCAGCCAAGGGTGACAGCTCATGCATGTGAGTTGGCGCCGGAGAGCAGAGTCCGGGCGCCGCTTTGGCGCCGCTCAGGCGCCGCCAGGCCTCGTCACCGCCGAGGGCGTCGTCGGGGTGAGCTGGCACAAGGGTGCAGGGTCCAAGACCCAGCCAAGGGTGACAGCTCATGCATGTGAGTTGGCGCCGGGGAGCAGAGTCCGGGCGCCGCTTTGGCGCCGTTCAGGCGCCGCCAGGCCTCGTCGCCGCCGAGGGTGAAAGGCTCGGGCTATTTGCAGTATCAATACTGATATGCCCTTGCTGGCGGTGACTCGTCGTGCCAACATGACTCCTCCCCCCTATCTCCGGAGTTGCCGTCCCCGGCAACTGGCGGTGTTTTCTTAACACATCTTAGATAAAGTGCATATAGATGTGTACGTGCTAGAACTATTATAATACAGATTAGTACAATTATAACACTAAAACTAAGGGATGATACAATGATAATGGGATCACTAAGGGGCTTAATTGGTTCCAGATTTGTTTTTAAGTTGTCTATATTGAGATGAGACAACTGGAATTTGATTGTATGATCTATCTTAGGTTTTTCGTTGAATTCCGGGAGAATGAAATGGTGAGTATAGTTGGTAGGCCGGGGTTCGAGGGTCGCTCCCATGGTGGAAATGGGGCACGTCTCGTTTGTGGATATTATATTAGTGCCTTTTAGTTGGATGGCGGTGTGGTATCGAGGACAGGTTTGAAGGATGACTTCTGCAGTAGTGCTGGAAAAGAGCAAGTGCTCTTTTGTTAATAGAGCGAACAGTTTAATGTTGTTTGTTGCAGACGCGAAGTTGCAGCCAGCAGTATTAGTCAGGTTGCAGGGGTTTGCTTGTACGTTCTTGAGGTTGCATACAAAGTGCTGGGTGCCTTTAATGCACGATGTGCCTGTCCATTTGGGCGTAGAACCCTGTAAGTAAAACCTTTCAGGTGGAATTAAGATAAGATTGTTGTCAGACGGAACAGGGTAGACTGAATACAGTTGGAAGTCACTACCGTCCGTTATTGGGACGGATAAAATTACAATTAGTTCGTGACCAAGTATCATTACTTGTGTTGTTGTAAACTTCAAATTCTCGTACAGATGGTATGGATCGGCTTTCAAAATCACTTTCACTGGATATATGGAACGTAAATGAGTTGCAATATTAATTACATCTTCTCTGGAGAAAAGTTGCACATTTGTTATGCCACTAAACGATAAGCTGACGGTTTCTTCGATGGTTGTTATGATTTTGCGAATTTTATCGAGGCACAGTGAAATGTACTGCACATGCTCTAGAATGCCTATTTCCAAGTTCTTTTTTTGTAACAGTGTTTGTATAATACCCATATTCATGCGAATTTGGCTCATTGAATCATAAAATTTTTTTGATATGGAGTTACTGAAGGAAATCAACTTGTTAATGTGTTCAATTTCGTCCGTTCGGCTGACCCGTAGCGAGTGAATTTGGTTTTCTAGGTTGTCAAAATCATCTTGGTCCAAATTTCCTGATACGAATTTAATTGCCGTGCCTAGACCATTAATAAGGCCCCTTCGTAGCCGCGGCTCGGGGGTCGCAATCTTATTTAATTCGTTACGAGTATCTTGTAGCGCCCTTGTAAGTTCGTGGAAAAGATAGGGGAAACTATTGTTTGCCTGCGAGAGTAGTGAGGCGGTTGTATCCTGGACGTCGTCTAAGGATGAGGAAAGTTTGCTGAGGTTTAAATTAAACATGAATTTGTGATATTCATGGATTACGACGGCCGGCCCCTCCAAATTTGCATAGAAACCAGGTGTTTCTATTGGCTGAGCTATGATTGCACCAAGTCCTGCGGTGATCCTGTAATAGGAAGAGATTTTCTCTTAGGTTTTATATTCCGAAAATTCCTTACATGCATTCTACCGTTTTTCATTTTGCAATGAATTCGATTTCCTTCAATCTTTACTATAGTGCCTTCATTATACAGGTTGCCGGATTTCTTATTTCGCGTATTAGGGTTGAGGACATAAACGACTTCGCCTATTGCGTAGTTATGTTGGAAATTTGAGGTGTTTGGTTCAGGGCGAGTTTCTTGTAAGGCGCGGTGTTGGTCATTCTGCCTTTGAAGGTATTCGTCGATTCTGGTGGTTGGTGTGAAAATATGCTCTAATGCGTCATAGTGTGTGTTTAGATTTCCTCTGATTGTGGAAACGCCTGACATCGGTCTTGGGAACCTAGAAGGGTCTTGTGGGGTGAAACGCCTACCTATGTTGGTGGGGGTTGGATAAGGGCGAGCGCCCTGTCCTACCGGCCTCGGAGGCAGCGCGATCTGACCTGTCGGTCGCGAGATTTGTGCGGCTTGCCGCGTATCCGGCGGGTGATTATACTGGGGCGCCTGAAGGGGGGTCATCCGATTCTGATTACTGAATGCCTGAGATGTTCCTTGCATAGGCGCACGTGAGAAATTCTGGTTCTGAGGTCTCTGCCGTGGGGAGAAAATTGGTGCAACAAAAGGGTTTGGTAGTGGCACTTGTTCATAATTGGACCTATATGATGGATGAGGTTGTTTGTGGGAAAACCTCAACTGATCTATATATTTGTCATATGCTTTTTCGTTATCATATGACCGGCAGCTTCTAAGGGCACTATCGAGATCCGCGACCTGACAATAACGAAGGTAAGAACGATATGGTTCTAAAAGCCCTGATTTAAATGTATTTAACCCTAGCTCCTCGATTTCTTTTAACTTCATTCCTAAAATACCTGCTTGGTAATTGATTTTGCAAAGATTTGTATAGCGCAAGACCAAGGAACATAATCGTTCGTGATAATCAGCATACGGTTCACTTAGCTTTTGGTAACAATTAGAAATTTCTTTAAGTAGCAGCCTCTCGTCCTTCATATCACCATATTTCCTCATAAGTTTTTCTTTGAGTCTATTATAACTCGAGTTGGCTTCTACGTCTAAAATGCTCCGTGCATCCCCTTTTAACTTGGACTTTATTACATTGAAAAAAAATTCGTTAATTAATTCTGCTTGCGGTGCTCCTTCAGGTCTTTGAAAATTTCTTAAAAACGACTCGCTCCTTGCTAGGAAATAATCCAGACTACATGATGCAGTGCCATCGAATTCTGGCAACAGCTGGATATGTGCATACTCAAATTTTGAAATTATATCGTTGAATGCCATACTTGAATCGAATTTAAGTTTAAATTTTTAACAGACGTGGTAATAAATGAATCAAATTCGTTTGAACTTGGGTTTACAGATAAATCCTACGAGAACGAATATAGGCAAAAAGACGAGCAGTGATTACTCAAATTGCACTGTTTTCTCGGGTGTTCAAACTAATAAAGTTATTCTGATGGTTATTTCACTCACAGGTTAGAAAAGATGATAAGTGGCAGCATCCTCCGATGTGTGGTGACTTCTGTCGTACGTCTCGTTCCTGGTGTCCCGGCGTAGCACGGTGCGGATCGGCAGCAGGCAGGTCGGGCGGCGGATGAAAGGCCTCTCGTGATGAGGCTGTCGGTTGCCGTCTCCCAACAGCACGTTGTCAACCTGGCAAGGGTAGACGCTTGCCGATCCCGGCTGAGCCCCCAGTTAAGTATCTCCACTGCAGGAAGGTTTCAAGGTAGAGATGCGGTCGCAGGTTCGGACCGCTATGCCATGCAGATCCACCAGGAGGCGTATACGAATGACAGACAGAATGAATTCAATTACATTTATTCCTCGCAGAGCGCAGTTACACGTCTGGAGCTATAGTGAGCTGGCCACTCCTAGCTCCAGGGTTATTTATTAGTTTTTAGTGGGGGAAGATGTCCCGTGGTGGGGGCGCCTTCCGCACTGGTCACGTGGGTCCGGGCCAGCGCCAGGGTGCAGAGGTCGGACGCCGGTCAGGCGTCGTTTGGGGTGAGCTGGCACAAGGGTGCAGGGTCCAAGACCCAGCCAAGGGTGACAGCTCATGCATGTGAGTTGGCGCCGGAGAGCAGAGTCCGGGCGCCGCTTTGGCGCCGCTCAGGCGCCGCCAGGCCTCGTCACCGCCGAGGGCGTCGTCGGGGTGAGCTGGCACAAGGGTGCAGGGTCCAAGACCCAGCCAAGGGTGACAGCTCATGCATGTGAGTTGGCGCCGGGGAGCAGAGTCCGGGCGCCGCTTTGGCGCCGTTCAGGCGCCGCCAGGCCTCGTCGCCGCCGAGGGTGAAAGGCTCGGGCTATTTGCAGTATCAATACTGATATGCCCTTGCTGGCGGTGACTCGTCGTGCCAACATGACTCGCGCGCACGTTCAGAATCTGGGTGCCGCTTGTTGTGGGGTGCGCGTGCAGACAGGTGCTTTCCTCATTCCGTTGGCGAAACATTGCTGCCAGGTGGATACCATCGCTCGCATTCCTCAGTTTCATCTTGGCTTGGCGATATAGAAAATGAGCAGTTCTCCTTCCGCTTCAAATATTTTGCGTTTGGTTATTAAACTAAAAACTATTTTTCTATCGATAAATACGAGGGAACGGCGGTTATAGTGTTCACGTTCGTAACCTATTCCAATATTAGCTAGTAGAACATGTAGTGATTATGTTAAAAGACCTACAGCGAAAATAACTTGCTCTTTTTTTGTTATGTTTCTAAAATTTCAAATTAATAAAAAAATATTTTGAATAATAGTATATATTTCAAAATCATGACATTCACCTCTTTAAGAATGCATTTTATTTATTTTGAAGTGCATTTAAATCAACGGTAAATATGTTATTCGTGTCCATTGTATTGTATTATACCGGGTGTTTTTTTTATCGTTCGCCGAAGATTCCTGCCGCGTCGCCCGGGCAGTCGAGGCCTCATTCGCCCGGCAAACCGCTGACTCAACTCCTGTGCTATCCCAGAACTATCGCTGCGCCGCTTAACGTACCTCAAAGGAGAGGCTGAAAGTGGTGTCCTTCGGCTCGAATGTATTCTTGGCACCTCCGAAACACATTCTGATTTGCCCTTTGAAGTAAGTCTCGAGGAATTGCTGCGATTTTCTCTTCAATAGAGCTTCACGAACAACCACTTCACGACATAAAGATCGGAGTGTGGTGTGCGTTGAGTTCCACAATAATTATCGGACCTATTTTTTTCAACACCACCATTACTGCTGACGTTTACCTATATCAAATATTGGCATTATTCTTCGAACAATTGACACCAGAAGAAAGGCACTATGGTTACTTTCAACAGGATTCGGCAACTGCTTACACTGCTGTTCGATCCATGAACTTTTTAAATAATGTTTATTGTGACGATCGTATAATTAGTCGTGGGTTGTGGCCTCCTAGATCACCTGATCTATTTCCTTATGATTTTTTTCTGTGGGGGTAATTGAAAGATCAGGTGTATGTAGAAAACCCGCATTCGGAGGAAGAGCTATGGTGCTCTATTGAAGAGAAAATCGCAGCAATTCCTCGAGACTTACTTCAAAGGGCAAATCAGAATGTATTTCGGAGGTGCCAAGAATACATTCGAGCCGAAGGACACCACTTTCAGCATCTTCTTAAAGGTACGTTAAGCGGCGCAGCGATAGTTCTCTGATAGCACGGGAGTTGAGTCAGCGGTTTGCCGGGCGAATGAGTCCTCGACTGCCCGGACGACGCGGCCGGAATCTTCGGCGAACGATAAAAAAAAAACACTGTATATCTTGGATTCTAAGTGGAGGGAAATATTTGCAAACAGACTAAATAAAGTTCGTAGAGGAAACGAAGTTGATCTTCCAGTTTTAGCAGTTGAAAAAAAAAAAAAAGAAAAAATCAAACAGTTTGACTGCAACACAACTCTACCTTTCAGTGTACCTCTAAGTATTTATGTGTCGATAAAGGATTCACAGTATTATCAAGTTCACCCACACATTGTAATAGGGTATATAGTGTTTGACGCACATTCCAGATAAGAGCCTGGCCCTTCAAAGTTGGATACCAGTATAAAACTATTTTCACTTTTATAACAATGGTATAGGAAGTACGGAATATTCACACGAATTGAACTACTACTATAATATACTGTAATTCAACTTTTATGCACTACATTGTAAAACTTTCAGTTGGAATAATGCAACATCAACATAACCCGAATGCTGCATTGCATGCTACATTTTCTCAGTGTGACTGCCGAGAATAGAAAGAAGCTGTATGCAGTGGCAAGAACGACAATTGTTGCTAATTGACAGGTGGAGGCCTTGGTGACGGCGGAGGAGATGGGGTGGGAGTTGGTACAGGTGGTGAGTCGGTTGGAGAAGGCAGGTGCTCCGGCGGCGACGGTAGACAGCGTGCGACGGACACGGAGGGGGGTGTCTGGGGAGCAAACCGGGTGCTGGCAGCGCAGTGGGGGAGTGACCGACAGGGGTGGTGAGGGCGATGGGGACAGTGGGGCGAGAGAAGCGTCGAGACCGCGGCGGGCCAACGGAGTTCTGGTGGGTCAATGGAGGTGCGTGCGACAGGGATGGCGGGGGCGAAGGGGACAGCGGAGCGTCGGGAGCGTGGCGGGGACAACCGGGTGCTGGTGCGCAATGGAGGTGCGAGCGACAAGGAGGGTGGGGGCGCAGGGGTCATCGGAGCGGCCGGCGAGGGCGGCGGGGGCGCGGGGGCGGAGCGGCCGGCGAGGGCGGCGGGGGCGCGGGGGGACGAGGGCGGCGGGGGCGCGGGGGCGGCGGGGGCGGCGAGGGCGGCGGGGGCGCGGGGGGGGGTGGCGAACAAGGCGCCGGCGCCGAGGGTCGGGCAAATGGGCGCGTCCAGCGTCGGGGCGGCGCAGCGGCGCCGTTGACGCGAATATCTGCTGCGACTGCACGTTATCTGTTCATAGCGGCGCGCGACGTTATTGCGAGCGCCATTAGGCTCCATCTGCACCCGCTGTTAGCGGCGGGCGCTCGCTGATGGTGTGCGAGCTGGTGGCGGGCCACCCTTCCGTTCCCGACCGTGAGGTCTCTATTTCGTACGCGTGGTTCTCGGCTTTAGCTCTCTTTGCCGATCCAACATATTTTTCTTCGCGGCGCTCATTTCAACATTTTCATCACCAAATTCAGGAATTCCCCATTTATACAAATCGTCCACATTTTCCTCTCCACTTTTATTACTATATATTAATATAAAAGCTATTTCTACTTCTTATTTATATCATTATGCAATTTTAAATTTGTCTAGCTTTGATTTTATCATAATACACAACAATACTTGCATATTTCAGGGTCGGAATAATAATATATTCGTCTTCGTAGCCTGAAAATTACCACTCATATAAGGACAAGGCTGGAAATCATTTGTAATAATTCGGAAAAAACCTGTTTTGGTGGTCGTTTTCTTATCATGTAAACATACTACTAAATAGTAACACTTGATTCAAATTAAAGTTATAGTAACGTGATGATATCTACTGTAACTGGTGTTTTCACTAATTAAATTTCTGCTGATTTTAACCACAATCTATTGGTTATCTATTCTTTAACTTTATAATATTTTCCGTAAATAATATGCTTGAATGTTTATATATCCCTTTTTGAATCCGTATTTTATTTATACTTTAAATAATTGGAATACCTGTCTTTAAATGACCGTCTTCACTTTTATTTATGAGCAATTTAAACTTAGTAATATTTTAAACTAGACTAGAACAATCTTCGCCTTGTACATTTTTACGTGAATGTCTTTGCAATTTCTAATTATATGTGCACTTCTCTGATTCGAGGCGATCAACTCTCTTGGCGTTGTTTTCTGGCACTCCATACAAGTCAGTTATCCTCATAGCTGCGACCAGATTCCGTCCATATTCGGACCTCCACACTTATAATTTTTGGATTTCGTCATTCCGAATACTATCTATTGCGAATTATATACTCCATGTATAATTTTTTATTCTTATTTCAATTTACACGACTCCGTTAATTTACTACACGCAACTACGTAATTATTATTTATCATCTGATCCGTCCGGCGGGTTTACATTCGTACTTTCGCAGAACAATTCCGTGAAATCCTGCTCGCGGTTGTACATCCTCTCTCTCTCGAGGCACAACACATTCTTATGAATTTTTACTAGAGATAATCTTCTTCCTTTCGACTGTATATTGTTTACTAGTATCTTACGATGCTATTGTGTTCTTTCCTCATTGTACAATACTAAGTTTTTTTGTTATTACCAATAATGCCCTATCATTAAATATTTATTTACTCAATTTTTATTGAAATATATTTTAAATAATTAATGAAAATACATCTTCTTTTACTCTTTGCGACGTATATCATTATTACGTCACGTTTCTTTCTCTCATTTACCCTTTACATTTCTCCTCACCTCATTTACTCAAGAAAATACGTTTCAGTTGATTTACACATTTGCTTATCCAGAATCTCATAAGGAATAAACGACTTTCAGACAAGATCTAGAGATACGAGTACCTCATTTTCTCTAAAATACATATCCCGTGATTTTATTTTATAGCATGTCAAAGACTCATCATAGTCGGCAGTTTACATTGTGATCGCCTTCCTGTTATAATCAATGTACAAGAATTTACTCGTGGCATGTTTAATAAACGGGTTATTATTAGACTTATGCTAGATTTACATTAGATTTGAAAC